>SNQJ01S0012861.1:137526-171297 GCA_010110895.2 Picea sitchensis
CTTAACTTAACCACTTTCCATAATTAGTAAGTTCTCCATTAACTTTATTATTTAAATAATTTCTTTTTCATCCTCTTTGACTTATAGTACACTCATCACTTCACTTTATTATCTAAATAATTTCTTCTTTGCAAACACTTTGACTACTTTGACCTTTTAGGGCTTCTAGATGACTTGTGAGGGTTCTCCAACTTCACATGGCCATAACTCTCTAACCGTGAGGAGTTATGTGATGTTCCACATACCACCAGAAATGGAATGACATGTACTATCCATATAGAGTAGTTTTATATGAAAATTTATCAAAAATCACACCATTATCCATCAAGAAAACTTGGGTCCATTACCCAAACCTTTGTGCTACCGGAATTCACTACTGGACTTTCTTCAAGGGTTGACATCAAAGGAAACAAACCCAATTAATCAACAAGTCCTAAAATGGGATAGAGAAAACAAACCTAAGGGAAAACATTCGAAGTTTTGGAATCTATGGCTCCGACCGTTTCAGGTATCCAAGAAAATTGGTACAAGCACGCATCGGTTGCAAAATATGAGGGGGGAACTCGACGCCCTCCCAGTGAATGGCCAATCCCTAAAACAATATTTCTATTAAATAAAAAAATATATATATTATGTATGTGTCTTTCCATGTTATGTTCTGATTAGGATAAATGTGTAGGTTTAGGGTAGACTGATTGTAGTTTCCATTTTATTTATGTCTTTTCTTTTCGATATTTTCTTGTAATAAAGTTGTGTTCCGCAAAACATTGGTTGACCCAAATAAATATGGTGTATAAAACTCTGCTCCTAACTCACACTTACGCGCAACATAAGAAACATTGGGCAATTTCAATTTTCTTCAAGGATATCTATATCTTGTCTTTGTAAAAAATGACCTTAGTAAGTGATGAAGTGTCTGCCTGGTGGTCTGATAAATCCTAAAGGGAATAGATGGAAAGTTGGAAAGGACCAAATGTACCCCTAGACAAATCTAGGAGGAATTTCATATTAACCATTTCATCTTGCAGATGACAGATGTCCTCCTCTCCCACTCGCTCAGGGCATCTTTGCCAGAAATAAATCAATTATATTACATGAGTGCAAAGTAGGAGAGGGTATGCAGATAACTCCGTCGGGGCTATGAATGCTCACTGCCAGTCGAGCAAGGTCTATGATGTTTGGGTGACTCCACCGGGCCTATGGATGTTTGTTGGAAGTAGAGAAACGTCGTAGTGAGTGAATGGTTATAACTAAAATAGCCTCGAGCCAGTGAATTCATGACCTGGATCTTTTCAAAAGGGGGCATGGGTCACGGTCAAGAGGAACGAAAGCAAAATAAGGGTTAAACTCCATAGGCGAACCCAGATTCACAAACCGGGGAAATTGTACATACATGGATAGGAAATACTCTGATAAAATCAAAGCCAAATAGTTTCTCAACCAGATTTTGCATGAGCTAATCCCGAAGGAAGGAAAAGAGATTATGCTTTTGCCCAAAGAATCACCATTTGTTGAGCGCTCAACACATCCTAAAATCTTTCATGAAATTTTATCTCTTTTGGGTACCACTTGTTTTCTTTTGTTTTTGTTTTTGAATTGAGTCCACTGTGGAGGGATTGCTAATTTTGTTTTACATGTCTCTTTATCGATCAAATCGAATTTTTTTGAACCTGTTAATGTGAAACCTTTGTGTTTAAAAGAACTTGGTAGTCTAACTAAGAATATACAACTAAATTGTGACTAGCGCTCTTATGTTCGGCTTGATAAAAATATGATAAAGTAAAATGATCCCAATAGTAAACATAATCATCGATCGTTGATCCATCATCGGCATCGGTAAAAGGCAGAGTAAATTTGTGCTAGTTGTTCACAAAGGAGATTCGGGAATTGGTTGATTTCCCATTAGCGTCGATGAAATACAAGAGGTCGAAACATTGACATGGGCCATGACGAACCACTGATAGGCGATTATGGATGCATTTGTTCGAGGTTGGTGAAATCTCAAAGGGTTAAATCATTTAAAATTTCTGGAGTGACACATCGTCAATCGTCGATCCCCGATGCACTTTCAGCATTGGAAAAATTCGAGGGGGTTAATCCGGGAACACTTGTTTAAATTTTTTGTCAATCATCGATCTGTTGATGGGTCTTAAATCCCTTGACTCAACAGTAGGAACCGAACCCGCCACCGAGGCCCAATTAGACTCTGCAGCGTTTAATAGTGGAATGGTTCTCCAAATATTGTGATCTGGCCAAATTATCAATGGGCTTTACGTTTTCTTGTGAAGGCTTTTCCTTCAATTTGGACTATTATTTTTTGTATATTTTCTCTTGGGTGGGACCGATATGAGATGTAAGCCGGTATAAACCAAATTGGAAAAAACAATGGAAATAAGCTTAACTAAGGAGAAGAGGTTGAACTTGGAATAACCCGCTGCTCAAGCATGCAGACAACAATTTTATACCACAGACCTAGTACTATACATTAACCATGTGAGCATCAAATTACTGTCTGAGATACTAACTACCAGAAAGAAAAAGCATATACAATGAGATAATGGAAAGAAAATTAATTCATCTACCAGAACCCTTCATCACATAATAACACAACAATTCATCTTCATCATTAAAGCAAAGAACAACAAAAAATGGCACCAGATAACTTGACAACAAAATTAATTTCTCTTACTCATTACAACATCATTCATGAAACAGGATAGGAAATAGTTCTTATCCACGTCCAATCACACATGCAGTTGATGAAAATAACTTGTCTTTGGTCCAGATGGATTTCTCAATTCAAAGAAGCTTCAAAATAATTCTTAACAACAAGAAAGAAAGAGTTCTTGCAACAACCGTTGACCTCTAACTAATTGGTCGATGACTTTATTTATAATCTAAAGTTCAATTGAAAACAATGACTAAGTGCAGTTTAAGAAAATAAAAATACTCCACATGGCATTATCTTCTAACAGTTTCTTTAACAGTCAACTCAAGATAGTTCTCTAAAAGGATAACTTTTCGCATACTCAGACCAACTGATATATAGATTGTCACAGGTTTGAGCCCATGGGAACCTGTGTTGCTCCATCGAAGCCGCATGTATCCCTCTGATGTCCATCGCATGCGTCCGGTACTTCGCCAGACTGGAGTTTAACTGATGTATCATCGTTCAAGCTCTAATCAGGTGGTCCATAAATCATTTCACTTGCCTGGGTATCGCGTTGGTCATCTTCACGAGCTCTTCAGCCCATAGTGAATCTTGCTTGGCATGTGACTCGACTATGTCGCACAAGTCGACAAAGTTGTCGGGGGTGCCAAAATTGGGGAGTCTGATATCCTTCATTGCTTTGTTAAGTTTTCCCCACTATTTCTCGCATATGACCCATTGATTTTGAATTTCTCGACGTGGGTCCTGAGACATCTTAGCCCAATACACGGCTAATCATTTCATGCAATTAATACTTGTTTTTCCTAACATATGGATGCCATGTTCTTCTTTGTCTCGGCCCTGCTAGACTGCATCAATGTACTCGAGTATTTCTACTTCTTGTTGTGCCTTTTGGTACCATCGCTCCATGTCCTTGCATGTTGTGAGCGCCATGAGACTGTCCTCTTGGAACTCAACTATCTTTGTTGTAAAAATGTACCTATCTTTTGTGAATCTTTTGTAAGCTTCTTCGAACTCGCTTCTCAGATATACTGTAGTCTGGGTGGCTCCCAGGTAGTGGGTTTCTTCGGAGGCATTGTTCCTATAGTACTTACTAAAATTGTTGTTTTAATACTCACTAGGCCTTGGGAGCATTCTCCAGATCGCTCGTCTTTCTCCTCTGGGTGCTCTGAACTTCTTTGCACACAGAATGGGCTCATACACAATGACTAAAAAGAATATAATGGGGGATATCCTACCAGTCGTATCAACCAGTTAATACGAGTAATTGATGCAATTCAAAACAACCTACCGTTGAATCTATACAAATAAATTCTACATTGGCTGATGGTGGAGGTGAGGAGGAAGATGCATTGTATCAGGAGGCTTAAATTGTCCTTTTGGTTTACACACGAATTAGCAACTAATGCACGATCCTGAAATTAATTAACCCTTTAAATGCATCATATCTAGTGAATCTTAGAGCTAAAACGTCCCATCACGTCGCATTTCTCAGTGGATAGGTCAGGGATCGACAATGCCTTGCCTATGTTTCCGTTGGTATCCTTCTTAGAAAACTTTCGATGTTGACGGGTTTCGATGATCGACATGGGCGGTAACATAAAAATCAGGCGGCTGATGCGAACGAGTATCAGGGATTGGCGATCATGGATTTCTTCAAGCGCGTGGTTTCCTTGCAGTTTACATATTCGTAAATCCTCGATGCCGAAAACATTTCAGAATTCAATTAATTGTCAGAGAGATATCAACTTCAGCACTCCGCGACCTTACTCGTTTCCAAAATTCCAGCAGGAGACACCAAGGGTCGGTCATGAAATATTCTTGTGCTTTGTCAGCGAAATTAAAATTTGTCATCTGAAGCGTAATGGAGGTCAAGGCTCAACTATTTTGGTCTATGGGTTGATTTTCATCTCTAATCCTTCGATGGCAAGATTCCTTTTAGAAAGCGCTTATCGAGGGGAGAAATTCGGTTAATGGTTCTTTAATCAAATGTTGAGTATTTGTTAATTCGCGGCTGATGATTTCGCATTCTTGAGAAAACTTTGAAAGACTTAAAATGAAAATAGAGAGCGAGAAAAGGGAAACATTTTAAAAATAGAAGACGAGAAAAGGAAACATTTTCATACTAAAATCGAATTAGACATTCAAAAGAGATCAAGTGGTACCCAAAAGTAAAATTTAACGTAGACTTTTAGGGTGTGTTGAGTGCTCAACAAATGGCGATTCACTGGGCAAAAGAAGAATCTTTGTTCCTTCCTCAGGGCTCGGCTGATACAGAAGAAGGTGAAGAACTTAACTGGTATTGAATCTGAGACTCTTTTACCCTTTAATTTTGAAATTCTTTGGCTGATGCTTATGGGTCTGCTCATGGGGTTTTAAACTGTATTCCTCCTTTGTTTCCTGTAACCCTGACTCATGCCCTTTTTTACAAAAGTTTAGCAAAGAATCCACTGGTCTGAAGCCTTTAGTTACCTCTACTCACTTGCTTTGGTGTCACTCCACTGCCGGCGAGCATCCATAGCCCCGGCGGAGTCACCCTGACATCATAGACATTGCTTCGCTGCCAACAAGAATTCATAGCCCCAACAGAGATATCTGCATACCCTCTCCTACTATTCACTCTTTTGATAATATCAATTTTATTTCAGCATGATTCCCTTAGCGAGTGGTAGAGGATGATGTCTATTTATTTTAAAAGGTGAGATGGTTAAGGTGGATCCTTTGCTAGATTTTTCTTCTAGGTTCATGTATTCCTTTCCATCTTTCCTTCTCTCCCTTAAGGCCTTACCAAACCACCGACCAAAAACTTCTAACATTTCTCCGAAGTTGTTCGTTTACATAGGCTAGATAGAGGACCCCTCAAAGCAACCATGAGCTCTTTGATGCTTCTCGTGTTGTACGTGAGCGATGAGTTTGGAACAGAGTTCGCTATGTTGCATGACTTAAGGTCAACCATTGTTTTGATAAACGCACCTTTCAAAAGCGTCGGAAAAACCAAAAAGCTAAAGAAAACAAAAACAAAAAGTATTTCGCGATTATGAAAACATAAAAACACACATCTTTTTTTTTTTAATTATTGAAAAAATGGTTTTAGGGCTTGGCCATTCACTGGGAGGGCATCATGTTCTCCCCTCAGATTCTGCAATTGATAAGTTCCTGCCCCAATCTTCTCAACCACCTAGAAAGGTCCAAGCCATAGATTCTGAAACTTAGAACGCTTCCCTTTTGGTTCATTTGCTCTGTCCCACCTTAGGACTAGGTCCCCTACTTCGAAGTCCTTCTCTTTGGCCTTATGCTTGTCAAACCATGTTTTCACCACCCGTTGGTGAGCTATAAATTTCGAAATATCCTTTTCTCTCTCTTCTTCTAGCATGAGCAGAGTATCAATTCTTTGTTGTATGACCAAGGAGGGATCCCCTTTGGAATCCTGGGCTAGTTGAAGAGATGGAAGATAAATCCCATTTGGGAGAATAACTTCATGTGTGTAAACTAGGAAGTACGGGGAATTTCTTATGGCTTCTTTGGGTGTAACCCTATTGGACCTGTTATAACCTAGGTCTACATCCCCTGCTTCTCCTCTTGTTTGACCCTGCCTTTGTCATTTTTTTTTAACTTTTTTTTTTAATTAGTTCTCCCTTTACTAAGTATCTTGGTCCTTATTCGTTTTTGAGTCGTTGTGCATGTCTGTCTCTGTTCTTGAAGGATAAATATATATTGGATTGGGTTTGAATTAAATGTCATCATATTTTCCCATTGATTTATCTCACCACAGGTCCACCAAGTCTTTGTGCATATGCAGAAAATTCCCGTGGATAAACGCAACTGCTCAGAACGGTCATATTTGGGCCAGGGTTGCCTAAATTAACAGGGGAAAGTTTCAATGGTGGATATCTATCAAGGGAATTAGATCGAGGGTTGTCATCCATTCAAGGGTGCAGAATCATGTGGGGTTTAACATAAAGAGTCATAAGAACTCCCAAACTATTGAAGACCTGAAGAGAATCGGGGTCGTTCATCTACCATGACATGCGGCGACAGATCATCTACTTCGGCAATTTTCACTTCAGGAGTTTTCCAAGCACAAACATTCGAAATTCCCGAAGAGCCAAAGACTTGAAGTTCCAAAATGAATCTGGACCGCTCATCAGTGATGAAACGTGGAAGCAGATCATGTCACTTCAAGTGTTTTCCTCCGGGATATTTCTAAGCCTAAACATTTAAAACTCCCGAAGCCCAAGGTTCTGAAGTGAATATGGATCACTCATCAATGACGACATGTGGCGGCAGATCACGTCACTTTAGGGGTTTTCCTCCAAAATATTTTCATGTTGCACATTCAAAAGTCCCAAATCCCGAACCTCCGAAGTAAATCTGGACCATCCATTGTTTAGGGGCACGTGGAGATAGATCATCCACTTCGACGATCTTCCCTCCGGGAGATTTTCACACTTAAACATTTGAAACTCCTGAAGCCTAGAGTACTGAAGCATGTGGAAACCATCATTTGAGACACATGGTGCTCTCATCGGTCATGGCACATGGTGCTCTCATCGGTCATAACACATGGTGGACTCATCATTCATGACACGTGGCACTCATTTCGGGTCATTTTGGTTGTGTCATTTTCCCGTTTCCACTTGACACGTGTCACCCCTCTTTTCACGACACGTCAGCAACTGTGAAATCACATGATGCTAGGCCACCATGTCACTCCGACCTTTTCTCTCTGGGATTTTCCCACACTTAACATGCATAAACTCCTAAAGTCTCAGAACACGGACTCCTGAAGTAAGAATGGACCATTGATCTCAAGTCAAGAAGAACTGTTGATCCTTGTAGCAGATAGTACCGCCTAGGTCACAGATAGTAAGAAGATCAACTGCCATACTTCATTACGGCGACACAAATTGCTTGGACATTGATTTTCTAGAGCGGTCCCACAATTTGAACCACAGTATTATTGGAAAGGTGTGTGGCATCTTGTGGGGCATTGCGGGCCCAAAGGCGATATGGACCCAAACCACCCTCAATGACTTCCGCAATCACGTGATCATCCCAATCACTACTCTCTCTCCTCTCACTACCTGACACTTGTCCCCCACTCGCCTATATCATATTCACATCTCCTCTCACCTCTTTACATTTGTCTTCACATGTCATCTACGCTCGTGTCCACTCATCTTGTCTCATGATTGAGTGATCACCTCCACATCTCCCTTCATGATCAATGGGCCATCAATCGTTCTAGCAAATCTATATAGCAGGTACACATGGTAGCTAACAGGGTCAATGCAGAATGCTCTTAGCTTCCGAAAGCTCAGACACAGAGGGAGAGTTAAGTCTCAGTCACAGGTCGACGTAGATTAGTTCCAGAACACTTCAACGGGCTCTGCTCACATAGCCAGTTATCTCTAGTAGCCTCCAACATCTCGCAGACATGCCATCACTTGAAAACAAAGCTCTTCTCTGTCACTCCAAGGCCCATTTTCGGCCATTCAGTTCCTTCAGCATGAATCAGTTATGTCTTAGAGACAATAGTAGTTTTATTTTGAGTAAGTCCAGCATTTTCCTAGATTATATGCAACAGTGGCCTTCTTTGTGAGATAATAACCACTCTTGCCAATTAAATTCAACATCTTAGTGTAGTTAATAATTTGTTTAACGAACAGTCCCCTAAGGACAAGAGCCTATGAAACTATTTTAAATAGTCATTTTTGGGATATTGTAAGGGTTGGATTTTTTAGGAAAGAATAGCAATACAATAGACTATTTGGACCCGTTTATGCATGGATTAAATCTCTCTACCTGGTGAACATACTCTTGATGACAGTGTTTCATTCAACTCTTCATGTGTTTTTATTCTTATCTTGAATACAGTTTTTTATTTGTGAAACATACATTTCATTTCCTTTCAGCTATTGTATGACTTATTTTTACCGATATGCAACCTGTCAAACAGCTAATGCTTTGGTGATGTTTTTTGTTTCTGCAACCTATGGGAGTTATTATGTTTTGATACATGTTTAATGTCTTGAAATGATATTTTAAGTATTGAACTTCTTGTAGCAGATTATTCATTGAGTAGTTTTTTGTTTCTCTCTTTTTTATTATTATTTCATTCGTCTGTCATTAGTGTGCCATCAGCCAAGGAGGGCCCTCATCTATATCATTCTGCCAACCCAACCTTGCCTTTGTCTTGATAGAATAACCCTCTGACCAACCAACAAAAAGATAAAGAAACAATCATTCTAAACTGATAGGTGGCCTAGCTTTTCCCTTTAGAAGTCAGGTGAAAACCTTAAGACCAACATCTTCTGGGATCGTTGCCAGGGAACGGAATAACGAAATATATTTACCTGGGAGAACGAAAATGATCATATATAATATTTGATGGTGAACAAAGACCAGATGCATTCAGACTTCCTATTATTCACCTAGCAACTCCATGGTTAAACATTCCAGTGGCGACTCCACGGTTTTAAGAAGTCATAGTATGAGATGGAAGCCATCTTGGCTCGGAGGTTTTCTCCTTTATATTAATTTGTTGTTCCTGGTTTTCCAAATGTTGTTCCTACTATAGATGAGTGGGGTGATTGTTTTCCCAGATTTAGGGAACATAGAGATGACAACCTTGTTGAGCATTTGCTTGAGTTCCATGAACTCATGCAGCAGTGGGGAATACATCATGAGGATGTACTAATGAATATGTTCATGTACTCATTAGAGGAAGATTCTCATGAGTGGTATCGATCCTTTCCCCCTGCTAGCATCTCTTCCCTGGAGAAGTTCCATGCTACATTCAATAAGCATTGTAAAAGGTTTTTTCCAGCTGATTTACTTGTGGAGAACTGTTGTGAAAAATTTGAATCTCATATTCGACAGTCACTTATTATTTCTTCTAGTAGTGAAAGTAAAGGGGACTTTTCTGTTGAGGAATTGGAGGAATATTTGGTTACATATGAGTCTTCTTTTGATCCTTTTAATCAAAAGGACGATGTTGGGAATTACATTAATGATGGAATTAATGATAACAAGGCTTTGGATACATCTTGCATTATTCTAGGTGACTCATATAGTCGTTGTTACGATACATTTTTTGTTCTATGTTCTCATAAAGATTTGATTAAATGTGAGGAAAGTGATGTTGAAGGTCATGAGCATGTTATTCCCCCTTCCTTCTGAAATTGTTGAGCAACAAGAAATCTATAAGTTTGAAGATGAAATTCCGGAGCTGGAACAAGGACAAGCTAGAAATGCAGGAGACATAGCCATTCATTTCAAACAACAAGATGAGTAGTATCAAGGGTGTTTTGTTGCCCTTTATGCTTGTGAATCACATGACTTTCATGATTTTTTTCAACGAGGACAGGAGCAACTCAGTCTTGTTTATAATGCGGATCTCACACAACAAAAAAATTGTCCCCTCAACCAGTTGGAGGCTTTTCATGAGTTTCAAGATCCGATAGCGAGATGGATGGATTTTTATTTTTCCAAATTCCCAAAGGTTGAAAGTTTTACCATGATCGTCATTTCCAACTGTAAGTACCAGATGTCTGCCAACTTTTTTTCGCATTTGATATATCTTCTTTGGATTATTCTAAACAGTGACCTGCACATAGTCACGATTCTTAGTCAAATGTTTTGTTGGTTTCATTAGAAGTGGAATTACACATGATTATGTTGGTTTTCAGTTGAATAGAGTAGGTAGTAGGAGAATAATATCATAGTTCGAGCATTTAATTTTTAGTTCACAGATTGTTTTTCAATATGTTGGTTTTCAGTAGCTTGTTTGAACAAGAGACTCCATAGCCAAACAAAGGAACTGGGGTTTTAGTTGAATTTTCAAGTTTCAGTAAGACTCCATATCCCAACAAGGCATGGGGGTGTAGTTTCAGTTTTTATTTCAATAAAATGCATGGTTGAGGGACAATAACAGATACATAGGGATCACAGATAGAACGAGGGTAAGTGATGAAAGGTAAGAGAAATGATCTAATCTCAAGGCACCGATACACAGTTCTTAGCACCTCATAATGATGAGCTATCCCCATTTGGAGATGATGTTATAACCGAGGTCTGCATTCCCTGCTTCTCCTCTTGTTTGACCCTGCTTTCGTCATTTTTTATTATTTTTTTTTATTTGTTCTCCCTTTACTAAGTATCTTGGTCCTTATTCATTTTTGAGTTGTTGCACATGTCTGTCTCTGTTTCTCGAAGGATAAATATATATTTTATTGGGTTCGAATTAATTGTCATCATATTTTCCCATTGATTAAGCTCACCACAGGTCCACCAAGTCTTTGTGCATATGCAAGAAACGCCTGTGGATAAACGCAGCTGCTCAGAATGGTCATATTTGGGCCAGGGTTGTCGAAATTAACAGGGGAAAGTTTCAATGGTGGAGATCTATCAAGAGAATCAGATCGAGGGTTGTCATCCATTCAGGGGTGCAGAATCATGCGAAGTTTAACATAAAGAGTCATCAGAACTCCCGAATTGTTGAAGACCCGAAGAGAATCTGGGTCATTCATATACCATGACATGCGGCAACAGATCATCTACTTCAGTGATTTTCACTTTGGGAGTTTTCCAAGAATAAAAATTTGAAACTCCTGAAGAGCCAAAGACCCAAAGTTCTGAAATGAATCTGGATCGCTCATCAGCGATGACACGTGGAAGCAGATCACATCACTTCAGGGGTTTTCCTCTAGGATATTTCCAAGCCTAAGCATTTGAAACTCTCAAATCCTGGGGTTCGAAAGTGAATATGGACCACTCATCAACGACGACACGCGGTGACAGATCACATCACTTAGGGGTTTTTCCTCCAGAATATTTTCATGTTTCACATTCGAAAGTCCCGAAGCCCGAACCTCTAAAGTAAATTTGGACCATCCATCGTTCAGGGGCACGTGGAGGCAGATCATTCACTTCGACGATCTTCCCTCTGGGGGATTTTCATGCTTAAACATTTGAAACTCCCGAAGCCCAGAGTACTGAAGCACATGGAAACCATCATTTGAGACACATGGTTCTCTCATTGGTCATGGCACATTGTGCTCTTATCGATCATAACACCTGGTGCAATCATCATTCAGGACATGTGGCACTCATTTTGGGTCATTTTGGTTGTGTCATTTTCCCATTTCCACTTGACACGTGTCACCCCTCTTTTCACGACATGTCAACATCCGTGACATCACATGACGCTAGGCCACCACGTCACTCCAGCCTTTTCTCTCCGAAAGTTTCCCACACTTAACATTCATAAACTCCTGAAGTCCTGGAACACAGACTCCTGAAGTAAACATGGACCGTTGATCTCAAGTCAATAAGAACCATTGATCCTTGCAGAAAATAGTACCACCTGGATCATATATAGTCAGAAGATCAATGACCATACTTCATTGCGGGGATGCAAACTGCTTGATCGTTAATTTTCTAGAGTGGTCCCGCAATTTGAACCATGGTATTGTTGGAAGGGTACGTGGCAGCTTGTGGGGGATTATGGGCCCAAAGGCAGTGTGGAACCAAACCACCCTCAATGAATTCCAATTTCACATGCTCATCCCAATCACTACTCTCTCTCCTCTCCCCACCTAACACTTGTCCTTCACTCGTGTCTATTGTATTCACATCTCCTCTCACCTCTCGACATATGTCTTCACATCTCATCTACCCTCGCGTCCACTCATCCTGTCTCCCAATTGGGTGCTCGCCTCCACATCTCCCTTCATGACCGATGGACCATCAATCGTTCTAGCGAAGGTATCTAGCAGGTACACATGGCAGATGACAGGGTCGATGTAGAATACCCTTAGCTTCGAAAGCTGAAACACAGAGGGAGAGTTAAGTCTCAGTTATAGGTCGACACAGATTAGTTCTAGAACACTTCAGTGGGCTCTGCTCACACGGTCGATTATTTCCAGTAGCCTCCAATAGCTTGCAGGCATGCCATCGCTTGACAACAGAGCTCTGCTCTGTCACTCCAAGGCCCATTTTTGGCCATTCAGTTCCTTCAGCATGCATCAATTATGTCTCAGAGATAGTAGTAGTTTTGTTTTGAGTAAGTCCAGCATTTTCCTAGATTAGATGCAAGAGTGGCCTTCTGTGTGAGATAAGAACCACTCTTGCCGATTAAATTCGGCATCTTAGTGCAGTTAATAATTTGTTTAATGAACAACCCCCTAAGGACAGGAGCCTATGCAACTCTTTTAAATAGTCATTTTTGGGATATTGTAAGGGTCGGATTTTTTAGGAAAGAATAGAAATACAACAGAATGGTTGGACCCGTTTATGCATGGATTAAATCTCTCTACCTGGTGAACATACTCTTGATGACATTGTTTCGTTCAACTCTTCATGTGTTTTTATTCTTATCTTGAATACATTTTTTTATTTGTGCAACGTACATTTCATTTTATTTCAGCTATTGTATGACTTATTTTTACTGATATGCACCCTGTCAAATGGCTAATGCTTTGGTGAAGATTTGTTTTTTGCAACCTGTGGGAGTTATTGTGTTTTGATACATGTTTAAAGTCTTGAAATGATATTTTAAATATTGAACTTCTTGCAATAGATTATTCATTGAGTAGTTTGTTGTTTCTCTCTGTTTTCTATTATTTCACTGGTCTGTCATTAGTGTTCCATCAACCAAGGAGGGTCCCCATCCATATCTTTCTGCCAACCCAACCTTGCCTTTATATTGATAGAATATACCTCTGACCAACCAACAAAAAGTTAAAGAAACAATCATTTTAAACTGATAGGTGGCCTATCTTTTCTCTTTAGCAGTCAGGTGCAGACATTAGGACCAACAGGCCCATAAAGTGTTATGGAGTAGATTATGCCAATTCCTTTGGTTATTCGCTATCGTCTTCTTTAGTATCCTTACTAGGTTCATATTGGTCGATTATGCCACCCTGTTTCCTTGTGGATAATAATTTGCAGAGTACTTAATTATGATTCCTTTGTCCAAAGAAAACTGCGTCAGTCGGGTTGAAGAAAAATAAGCCGCATTATCAAAATCCAAGACAGAAGAGACACCAAACCTCATGATTAGTTGTTGCTCTATGAATTGGATCACTACTTTTTCATTTACATGAGTCAAAGGGATAGCCTCTGCCCATTTTGTGAAGTAATCAGTGGCATTCAAAATGTACTTGTGTTGTTTTGAAGAGCTTGGTGTGATTTCTCCTATGATATCTAACCCCCATTACTCAAAAGGCCTAGAGACAATTACTGGTTGGAGTGCAATTTTCACTCTCTTCTCCTTCCCGATGATTGGAAAGTTTTACAATTTTTGGAATAGGTATGGATGTCTTTGAACAAGGTGGGCCAATAGTAACCAGCTCTCAGTATCTTATGAGCAGTGGTGTTTCCTGGGAAATGCCCACTGGCAAGGTCATCATGGAGTTCCTTCAATATTTTGTCTGCATCTTCATGTTCAAGACATTTTATGAGTACTCCATCATAATTAATACGGAAGAGAACCAAATTTATGAGACGGTATTGTGCATATTTTAATCTGAGATCTCTCCTTTCCCTAGGGTTGAAATTTCTGGGCAGGCTCCATGGTGTAGGAGGTAGGTTAGATTCTTATACCAAGACTCAGGCCCTAGGGAAATGTAGGAAGCTTCACCACACCATAATTCCATTTCATTCTCCCATCTGAAATCTTAATTTGCTTGGTCCTGGGCTTCAGCTGTGAGTTTGCACAACCCTTGCCCCTTAACAAGCTTGGAAGGATTTATATCTAGATCAAATTCTTGGACTACCTCCATCCATTTCCCTCTTATTTCCCCCATCTCTTGCTGAGTAAACAAGGATCAGACTGCAGGGTGAGGAAAAATCACTTTGGTGTGGTTGTGGTTCTTGAGGATGTAAGACCTGAAGTGTTTTACTGCCTTGTAAACCGCATAGGCCTGTTTTTCAATAGAAGGATAGTTAAGCTCAGATCCTTGGAGATTAGTGCTCATGAATGACACTAGAGATTCATTGTTTTCATCATCCTTCTGAGTCGATACTATGGATAACGAATGGTCAGAGGCGAAAGTATAGAGGAAGAAGTCCCTATTTAAATCGGGACTTCATAGCACAAGGTCCTAGGATATGGCAGTTTTAATATTGTTGAAAGCATCCTTTCATTCACCATCCCACTTAAAGTCGGTATCTTTGTGACTCATCTTTTGTAAGGGTTTGATGATTTCCACGAAATCAGGAGTGAAATTCCTCACAAAATTTATTTGCCTGAAAAAGGATTGCATAACTTTCTTATTATGGGGTAATGGGAGTTGAGCTATGGATTTAATCCTTTCTGGGTCTATGCAAATACTTTCTTGGGATATAATATGACCTAATAGATACCTTCCTCGACGCCAAAAATGGTTTTCTTTGGATTTAAGGATATACCGTATTTCCTACACCTTTCAAAAATTTATTGGATGTGTTCCTCTCTGTCTTTTGAATACACGGTTACGTCGTCTAGATACACTAACACACACTTGTTGATTAGTCCTCGAAATGTTACATCCATGGCCCTTTGGAAGGTTTCTCCTACATTGATTAACCCAAAAGTCATGTGTTTATAAGCGAAGGTTCCCCACTTAGTTCAAAAGGTAGTTTTTAAACGATCTTCCTCCAAAACCAAGACGTGGTTGTAACCTGAGAAACCGTCCAGTAGGGAGAAAATATTCAAGACAAACACAGTCTGCAGAAGTTGTTCCATTGGAGGGACCAGGTAATTGTCCTTTTTTGAAGCTCTATTGAGATTTCTAAAATCTACGCATACATGAACCGGATTTGCTACCCATGCGGAATGCCTGATCTAAAAAATAATCTTGGCATCTAAAATTTTCTTTAATTCTTGATACATGAGAGGTTCTAGGGATGGGTGATACTTTCGGAGATTTTGTTGGAAAGGTTTCACCTCAAGTTTTAACGGTATAGGTGTTGAATTATCTGGGTGTCGTAGGTTTTCAAGTCTCGATAGGACCATGCGAAGACATCTTGATATTTTCTAAACAGTTTGAGATAAGGCCGTCTTTCCTCTTTAGATATGGTTTTTCCAAGATTCACATTCTTTGGATTCTCTGGGGTTCCGAGATTTATAGTTTCATGTAGGGGACAAGAGTTGTCGGTCTTCGCATTCTTAGGCCCCCTAAAGCATTCTTTCAGGTCAAACAGATTTTCCAGATTAGCTATGCCTTTTGGGATGGTGTGAGATTTCAATCTATCAAGAGACTGACCTATTTGAGGATCAGTTTCTATCGCTTGTTCCTGGAATATCTCATCGTCAATGGCTAAATATTTGAAATTATCTTGGTTAGTCAGGAATTTTATGATCTACTCATCTCCTTCAAAGAATTTCCAATTAGAGATATTGTCAGGCACCGATGGTTTGTAGAGTAGTTCCATAGTGAACTGGGAGGCTTCATAGTTTTCCAAAGGTAACAGCCTCGAAGTAGTTGTGGCTAGGGAATCAACAAGGATGTCCTTTTCTCTGGGGATTGCGGTGATATTGAAAGCTTCAAAATGATCCATTAACCTATGCACTTCATGATGATAGTTCTTCAGGTGTGGGGAATTGAAATGCATAGTAATCCTTACTTGTGTAACGATAATCTTGGAGTCCCAAAAAACTTTCAATTCTTTGACGTTCAATTCTATGGATTTCTTTAACCCCTGTACTAGAGCTTCATAATCAGTGGTGTTATTGGTGCATTCAAATTCTAGTCTACAGGACAGGAAATAATTTTTACCTTTTGGATCAATGAGGATGCACCCTGCCCCTAATCCTTCATGTGATTTAGATCCATCAAAGTATATGGTCCAAATTTGTGAAAGACAATAGCCCTTTTCTCCTTCCTTATTACTTTCTAGCTCTCCTATCTCTTGTTCTGTAGTTTCTAACACAGGGTCTTGGCAGAAGAGGGTGTCTTTTGTCTGTATCAACGATTTCTCTTGAAAGACCATTTCAGAGTTTTGAGAGAGGAGGACATCAAATAAGAGAGGAGACAAGTTTCTGAAGTGGGAATCGCAGGAATAATTACCCAGCATGGGGAAATTTGTAGATGAGGGTTCATTCAGGGTTTATAGATCAGTGACTGTATGTTTCAGATATCTCTCCCTATCGATTATGATCATATTCTTGTATCCCTTCAGTGGTAGCCAAAGGTGTTCCCAGTCTATGATAAAGTACCCATTTAACTTCTCAAACCAATCTTAACATAGTAATAACCCATAGGCCTCTGGGATGTCTACCATGATGATGTCAATCACTTGCACAACTTTAGGATGTGTCGCTATTCTGATCATTACATCCTTGAGTTCCCCAATGATTTTGACCTAGGCCCTGTGTAGCTGTATCACTTGTTTGTCTCTCTATAGAGGAATGGCATTTAATTTTCTGCAGATTGACAAGGGCATAACGTTGAAAGATGATTCTGAATATAACAAACAATTATGGAGATTCCTGTTGAAAACTTCGAACGTTAAGAGGAAAGGTGGGACAAAAGGCTTCCCTTTCTTATCTTTTGAACATGTATTCATGGTTGGTTTATTTACTAGGTATGTCTTAGATTTATTTCCTGGCCATTGCTAGTCGTAAGGTCTTCTACTGAGTTCAAATCTTGTAGCAGGAAGTCCTTCTACTAAGGGATCTTGCACACGTCCATGATTGATATGTTCGCCCTTAATTTATTCAAATCTTCAACTATGTTGTAATCGAGTTTGGGCGATTCTCGGGTATGGATGCTTATAAGTTTCCTATTGGGATAAAAAGGTGTTTTCGGGGGATCAAGGAATGTCTTATCTCTAAATTTGGGTAGAAGCAATGTATTTTGAGACAGGTGGACCTTTATTGTGCGTCTGCACCACCGATACCTCAACGGGTGGTTCGTGAGACTCAAACAGGTCGTCGGAAGGGATGATCGGGTCAGGATCACATATCAGCATGGTTGTATCTTGTGGTGGATCAACCTCTTCCTGGTCAAAAATATTTATAACTAAATTGCTCGATTGTTCGGTCAGGGAGACTTCGTCTAGAAACTAATTGCCCATCAAATTCATAGTGTGCACCCATTGAGGGAAGTCTCTTTGGGAGTGGTTTTCCTGATGATATGTACAAAAATAATCAGATGCCACATTCCCTAGATCAATATTTAATTTGGTTGGGGGAGGTTCAATCACCTTGAAAGGTAGGTTCCTTTTAAAGAAAGGCTTGTAGGGCCTCTGGCCCTAGTTTCATTCCCTGGTGTTTCTCTTCATATATATGATCTCGTTTGATAGTTTCTTAACCATGCATTGTAGATATTCTATTTCTCCATTACCTTTGTCGGGAGTCTGTTCTACTTGTTTCCCCGGCAGTCTAGTCAAAAGGAGTCCTCTCCTTGGGGGAGGTTGAGGTTCTTTCTTAACTAATGAAACCTGGCCTTCTTTACACCCTTTCATATGGAATTATATCATTTTGGCTTCTTCGAAAGTCTCAACCAAGGTTCGTTTAGCATCCCTTTTTAAAAACATGGAAATGGAACTTGGGAGAGCGTTAGCGTAAACTTCAATTTGCAATTCTTGAGTTGGCTTGGCTTTGGGCTGGAACTCGTTCAAGATAGTTGCAAATATTTGGTTGAAGTCTTTGACCCTTTCTTTCGAACTCATGGTGGTGGTGAACAACTCGTCCATCATATCTCCTGTAGTAGTTTCTTCGGCGAATTTGTCTAGAAACTCTTTCTAGAACTTTGTCCAACTAGTTATATATCCTATCGGCAGGTTGAAATACCACATGGAATCCAAATTTTCAAATGTATAGGGGAAAATTTGGCATACTACGTCTTCATGTTGGACGTTCATAAGCCTGATTGCTAGTATAAATTTCTTGATATGATCTTCAGGCAATCCAGAGGTTTCAGGATCGAACTTTGGTAGCAACTTCTCTAGATGACGGGGAAGGTTATGAACTGGTCCTGGGAGGGCCAAAGCATCTCTGGCTAACTAGGGTTAATTTTTCAGAGACGGATTCCCCCTTTCATCATTATGGTCATTGTTTCCTTCCATATCTTCAGATTCTGAGTTAAACTCCTATTCTTCCGAGAAATCACTCGGTTCAGAGACGTCGTCGACTGGCATTTCAGGTATTAAATCAAGAGGTTCTTGGATTTTGGTAATCACAAAATCTATCAAGTATTCTACCAAGTGTACGAAAACTTCGTCGGGAATACTAACCACTGGTCTACTTTGTTTTTTTCTTCGAGGGAGTATGGGATCTAAGGACAACGCACCAATCTATCAGGCGTAGCCTCTTGTGATTCTTCTAAATTGATTTACTTCCTCGTCAAGAAGAGCATAAGGTATTTCAAGGTGAAAAATTTCTTCCTCGGGATGGGGTGAGTTACTTGTTCCAGGAGTACTCAGCATGTGTGGGTTGTCTTGGGAATGACTAGCCATGCATGTGGTCTATTTTGAATCTATAGGTTATTTCAAATACTCTACAGAATATATATCAAGCCATTCATTCTCAGGCCCTCCTTCCAGTGCCAATTATGTTTATGGGTCTTAAATCACTTGACTCAACAGTAGGAACCAAACTCACCACCGAGGCCCAATTATACTCTGCAACATTTAATAATGGAATGGTTCTCCAGATCTTGTGATCCGGCCAAATTATTGATGGGCTTTACCTTTTCTTGTGAAGGCTCTTCCTTCAGTTTGGACTATTCTCTTTTGTGTATTATCTCTTGGGTGGGACTGATATGAGATGTAAGTCGGTGTAAACCAACTTGGCAACAAAAATGGAATTAAGCTTAACTAAGGGGAAGAGGTTGAACTTGGGATAACCCGCTGCTCAAGCATGCAAACGACAATTTTATACCATAGGCCTAGTACTAATACATTAACCATGTGAGCATCCAATTACTATCTGAGATACTAACTATGAGAAAGAAAACACATATACAATGAGATAATGGCAAGAAAAATAATTCATATACCAGAACCTTTCATCACATAATAACACAACGATTCATCTTCATCATTAAAGCAAAGAACAACAAAAAATTGCACCAGATAACTTGAAAACATAATTAATTGCTCTTATTCATTACAGCATCATTCATGAAACATGATAGGAAATAGTTCTTCTCCACATCCAATCACACATGTAGTTTATGAAAATAAATTTTCTTTGGTCCAAAAGGATTTCTCAATTCAAAGCAAATTCAAAATAATTCTTAACAACCAGAAAGAAAGAGTTCTTGCAACAACCATTGACCTATAACTAATTGGTCAATGTATTCATTTATAATCTAAAGTTCAACTGAAAACAACGGCTAAGTGTAGTTTAAGAAAAGCAAAATACGCCACATGGCGTCATCTTCTAATAGTTTCTTTAACAATCAACTCAAGATAGTTCTCTGAAAGGATGAATTTTCTCATACTCAGAGAAAATGATATATAGATCATCATGGGTTTGAGCCCATGGGAACCTGTGCTGCTCCATCGGATCCACATGTATCCCTCTGATGTCCATCGCCTGTGCTCGGTACTTCACCAGACTGGAGTTTAACTAATGTAGCATCGTTCGAGCTCTAATCGGGTGGTCCATAAATCGTTGCACCTACTCGGGTACTGTGTCGGTCATATTCACAAGATCTTCGGCCCATAGTGAATATTTCTTGGCATGTGACTCGACTATGTCACACAAGTCGAAAAATTTGTCAGGGGTGCCAAAATCGGGGAGTCCTATATCCTTCATTTCTTTTTTGATTTTGCCCCAATGTTTCTCGCATCTAACCCATTTCTTTTGAATTTCTCGACGTGGGTCCTAAAACATATTATCCCAATACTCAGTTGATCGTTTCATGTGATTAAGAGTACCTTTTCCCAACATCTGGATTCCATGTTCTTCTTTGTCTCAACCCTGTTGGACTGCATCAATGTACTCGATTATTTCTACTTCTTGTTGTGCCTTTTGGTACCAGCGCTCCATGTCCTTTCATGTTGTGAGTGCCATGAGAGTGTCCTCCTGGAACTCAACTATGTTTGTTGTAAAAAGGTGTCTCTCTTTTGTGAATTGTTTGTAAGCTTCTTCGAACTCGCTTCTCATATATACTGCGGTCTACATGGCTCCTTGGTATTGGGTTTCTTCGGAGGCATTTTTCCTATAGTGCTTGCTAAAATTGTTGTTTTAATACTCACTGGACCTTGGAAGCTTTCTCTGGATCACTCGTCTTTCTCCTCTGGGTGCTCCGAACTTCTTTGCATGCAGAATGAGCTCATACACAATGACTCGAAAGAATATAGCAGGGGAGATCCTACCAGTCATATCAACCAGTTAATACGAGTAATGGATGCAATTCAAAACAACCTACCATCGAATATCTGCAAATAAATTATACGTTGTTTAACGGCGGAGACACGAAGGAAGATGCATTTTATCTGGAGGATTAAATGGTCCTTTTGGTTTACACACGAATTAGCAACTAATGCGTGATCCTAGAATTAATTAACCCTTTAAATGCCTTGTATCTAGTGAATCTTAGAGCTAAAACATCCCATCACGTCTCATTTCTCAGTGGATAGGTCCGGGATCGGCGATGCATTGCGTATGTTTCCGTTGGTATCCTTCTTAGAAAAATTATGATGATGACGGGTTTCGATGCCCGACATGGGCGGTAACATAAAACTCAGGCAGTTGATGCCGATGACTATCGGGGATCTATTCAAGCACGTGGTTTCCCTACAGGTTACATCTTCGTAAATTCCCAATGCTGAAAACATTTTGGCGGTCGGTGATGGATGATATCCATCCTTTACTCGTGTGACACTTACTCTCTTCAAAACTTCCCGACACTGACGAGGGTTGGCTATCGGTGATATTCTTGCGTAGTGCCTATCACAAAATTAATACTTTCATCTGTCGACACTGATGGAGGTCGGGGCTCGGCTATTTTGGTCCTCTCGGGTGGAATTTGTCACCTCTAATCCTTCCCGATGTCGAATTCCTTTAGCACATCGGGGAAAATTTTTGGTTGTCGGTTCTGTAATCAAATGTTAGTCTTTGTCAATTCATGATGATTTTCGCTTGCCCGAACAACTTTGAAAGACTTAAAATGAAAAAACAGAAGATGACCAAAGGAAACATTTTCATACTAATATCGAATTAGACATTCACAAGAGATCAAGTGGTACCCAAAAGTGAAATTTGACGTAGACTTTTAGGGTGTGTTGAGTGCTCAACACGAATCTTGATACTTTTTGGCATTAACATGGTAGGACTCATTGTTAAAACTCTTAGCTAATGAAATTCCCTTATTCTGAATAACACAGTTAAACGAATACTCCAATATCAAAGCGTCATGTGTCTTTTGTCACGTAAGCATTTAGTACAGTCCAGTTTCGTCCTGCGTCACCTTAGGTTTCCCTGTGTACTGGTCACGCTTCCAAGTCAGATTTTCCATGTCAGCTCTGTATGGAAATATGGATCGGCATCAAAGTTTTTTCCAAGAGATAACAACAAATATTTTCTAAAGAAAATCCCTGACTCTTGATCCACCTGTGAAATTAGCGAAACGATGGGATGTTTTTAGCACAATATAAGATCATATTCTTCCTTTTAATAGGCCATTTAATGTTTTGTTCTGCATACATTACTACCATGTGCATCGATTGAACAATGGGAATTTAAATTCATCGATAGACCACATTATAGCCCGTGCTCACGTTGTCAGCCTATGACTACATTTAATCTTAAACATAATGAAGATCTAGCGGAAGATTTTGTAGAACCGCACTCATATCTCGAATTGAATAACTGATGTGACAATGTAAGTATAATCTCTGTTTAAATCACTAGAACAACTTCGAACACCCTCATTCTGCATACAAGTTTCCATTTCCAGAGTAGCTGAAGAAGTGAAGAGAGTGTCTCAAGATTTTTGTTTGATCTCAGACTTTCAAAAAAACTAGGTTAAGCTAACGCGAAGAAGAGGTATGTATTAATTTTTATCAATTCGGTGGTCATGATTTATATATATGAGCATTCGATCTGCTACACAGTGTCTAATGACGTTCTATCTGCAGGGAAAGATGCCTCCAAGGAATCCAATGACTAGGCGCTCGCCAAGGGCACCAAAATTAAAGGAGGCAGAGATTGGTGAAGGGTATTCTCTCGGCACTACGAGGCAGTTTGAATACTCTCCTAATGTAGAACCATTCATTAAAACTTCAATGAATAAGGAATTTAGTCAACCCTGGCTTTTGGAAATACAGAATCGACCATTGGATATAAAATAATGCTCCCATAGTGGGGAGATCTATTCAACAGAATCAACTGGGATGATTACCCATATTTTATCCCACACAACGACCTGGATGTAAGGGTGCTTGATGACCAATTTTTCCTGAACACTCGACGATCGTGCTTGCACATGGTAGCCTTCGAACTCCAGTATTCCCATGCATCGAGACCTTGAGTTGGTTAATTGATCACACAGATGTGCAGAAATTCCTGATCAACAATGATAATGGCGGATGTGTCGGATGTTTTCTCCTGACAGAGGTCCAGAAGTACTACAAGCGCAGGGACCCAGAGAAACATTTGAACACAGAATTCATGGTGAAGTTATATGAATTCCATGACACCAGTCGATTGATGGTCTCATGGTGTAAGGAGGACAAGAAATTTACAAAACATAGCAACAGGTGGTATGGAACAATGAACCCGAGGGATCCATATATCTACTTGATGTCTCTCATTTGTCGATTATAGGGATGAAAGGACTGCGCCAAGTTCTTGGAGGCATGGATTCCCTTGGCATACACTATGGCTATTTCAGGGAGTATTTTCAACTGGGGAGCAATCATCTCCAAGAAATTGAGTACCAATGTATTGCAGTCTCAGACGCTGAAAGAAGGAGAAGCACCCACTTTTCACATGGCCTCGTATCTTCTAGATGTAATCTGCACGAGGAATGTCTTCGCCGGTATGAATTTAAGTTGGCATGTTGTAGAACTACATGTTCATTTTTACTTCAACATCCTATGGGAGAACAGGTACAAAAAGTATTATTCCCTTATTTGCGATGAATTCATCGCCAGGATTTATTTCATTATATTTAAAAAGGAATGCCCAAGGTTGTCTGGAGCGGCCAAGAAAATGATCTTGAAATTAGGCCACTGGTATCTAGATGAACACAAAACCTATATCAGGGTGTTCAGGGCCACTGGAGCACCACATATGCTCCCTTCTCACATCTCAGATTGGATCATCGTAGGAGAAATATATTATCAGGCTATCCTACAGGGCTATAATGCCACTTTGGTTAAGGACAAGAAACGAGCATTTATACCCTACAGTTTCCATGTGGGGTTTTATATAGTGAAGGACACTACTCAAGATAAACAAGAGGGTTTGTGTCAGACGGAATATAGGTTCCCGACAGGTCATTTTCACAAGAATGACCCTAAAGGCCTAGTCCTCCAACACGCTTCACAAGTCTCCTCCTGTTGGCCATACGCACATGACAAGTTTGAAGATGATATTTTCACATAATGCGCTCAGGACTGGGAGGAGGTATTACAGAGAAAGGATAACCTAAACATGAATAGGTTCAAATATATGAGCATGGATGAGCAGGTCAACACAATAGAGCAGTCGGTTCAAGAAGCTCTCTAGGTTACAGAAGAAATCAGAGCAGCAGAAACCACAGAGGCACAAAGGAGAGGGGTTTTGTTACTAGAAGGAGCCCAGAGAGTCATCAACCAGCTAGAGAATGATCCTCAAATTATAGAAATGATGAGGAACACCCTGGCTGACCCAATCACAATCAGAGAAAAGCTAAATGGCTCGGAGTCAATACAACTAGAGGAAATCATCGGTCTGGAAAAACCCAGAGTTCCATCACCATAGACTAGATCACCGATGACCCTTCCAACCCAGTATGGGAGTCCAAGAACACCAGGTGAAACAGGTGTGCCAAATCACTTGTTTGATCCAATAACCATCTATGACGACGAAGCAAGTTGGGAGGTATCACTGGTAACTTCGATACCAATTACAGAGGAGAAGGAACCGGAAAAAAAATCTTCTCCAAGTCTCGATGCATCAGTTCAAAACCCTCCACAGGGTGACCATGAGGCCGAAAATGTTTTAGACACCGAGTTTCTCAACTTGTCGGGTACTCCAAAAGCCAACTCCAGAGAAGATCTAGGATCAGGTGGACAAAAAGAGGAAGTGTGACATCAAGAGATCGTCACCTCAATAGCCGATCACCAAGTAAGTATTGAACATATCATTAACTCTTCAATTTTCGTCGATGCCTCACTAGTCGATGAACACAAAACGGAGGTCAAGCCATCAGAGTATATGAAATAAGTACAGGAACCAGTCCTATAACAAATACACATAGCAAGGATCTTGGGCAACACTCTAACCTAGGGAGAACAACAAATCCTTGAGCATATTGATGGGGTTGTTGATATACAAGTGATCGCTTATAAAAGTAAGAGGAAAGTTATCATGAAGAGTACCACCAATAAGAGAAGACTCATGTTGGATAGCTCAATTCTCATCACCACAGAGGAGAAGTTGCTCAGCACAGAACATGAAAAGACATCTGAGCTCATCAGTGCAGGGATGAAAATCACTAATGCGACGTTGGATCGAGCAAGGCGAGATGAAAAGGAACTGGTGTTGTAGTAAAATCCCCCTATGGATAGGTGAATCTCCTCTTGGATTCTAGACCCCTATACCAAGACAGAAAACATGCTAACATTGGACACTAACATTCCTTTAAATCTAGCCAACTAATCAAAAATAGAAGGAGAAGGAAGAAAGTGTGATGCACCTTATTTCAATGTTTGTCCTTGCTGCTCCAAATTGAGATTGATATCTGAGCTCTTTATCATTGTTTGACACCTACAATGCAATGGACAGTGTGACAAAGAACTCCTACTCTACTCTATAAGATTAGTCCAATCAAATCCATCTATAAGAAAAACATATGTAAAGAGACATAGGTTAGAAGTAAATAGGCCAAGCAATATATTAATGAGAACCCTTAAAGAAATACTTACAGACTGTGGATGTAGTTGCAACAGCTTCCCCAAGTCCTCCTTGTCTAGACCTTTCACAAAGCTCCCAAAATCATAGGTTTGATATCCTAAAGATTTCTCCCAAGACCATAGGTTTGATACCTCCAATATCCACTCTCATGAGATCATAAGTCTGGTATCTCTAAACTCATCTCCTCTTCCTCCATGTAAATCCCTCATTATATAGGATTTGGAGGCTTAACCACCATGGAGAGGATCACTCACTAGATCAACTAAAAAGGGATCTGAAATATATTAAGGGAGAAAATATTTCTTAAGGATTTTAGGGAGGAAAAATCTCTCAAGTATTTTAAGGAGGAAATATTTCAACCATCCATGAGTTCTTCCACCTTCCCTAAAAAATAGGAAACCAAATGTGAGGTGGATTCTCACACTTAATTAATTTATTTTTCATGAATATTAATAATAATTCATGTGCACTTGGTATTTTGGACTTCATGTAATATATCCCTCCTCCACATTGACTAGGAATTGTGACATAGGTTATTCCATGGTGTCAAGGTGTATGAGACACTTATATGACACTTATGACACTTAGGGTGAGGTACCTAGGTGTGCAAATTTCATGTGTAACAACTGCCCACTACACTAAAGGAGTTAGATCATCTGCTCCATTTGGAAAAATACTATCAAGACTCAACACAGGCCACAGTGTTCCTGAAGAGTGAGTTCCAATATGATTATGAAAATTTCACAAACAAACAACATATTTTCACTACAGGTATAGCCAATTTCCAGGAAGATACTCTTATGGCACTGGAAACCTGCAAGGACATGGAGAGATGGTATGAAAAATCATACCAAGCGATAGAAATAATTGACTACATCAGCATAGTGCAGAAGGGCCGAGACGTAGAGAAGCATGGTATTTGAGTGCTATGGGATAACAACATCTCTTAGATAAGGAAGGCAGTCGAATACTACGTAAGTATGGCCTAGGAACATCAGTAAGAGATACAGAAGAAGTGGGTTGAGTGCGAAAAAGACTGGGAAAAGATCAATCAGGAGATGAAAGGCATTGGCCTCCCAAAATTCGGCTCACCCGAAGACTTTGTCAACCTACATGACATAGTCAAGTGACATGCAGAACAAGACTCAGCATGGGAAGTGGATATCGCATAGGTGGTGAGCATGGCACTGGGTCAAATTCAGCCATTTATATAACATTCGATCAAGGCTCATGTAGTTCTACAATTTTTGAGTGCCAAAATAATTAAATACAGAGAACGGACAATAGAAGTGAAAGAGATCCTTTCAGTGCCAATGGGTCAACACAGATTCTCATATGATAACACATGCAAGGATCTCTTTTTCAAGTGGTAAGAATATGAGAAGATTCATCCACTCCAATAGAACCATGATATGGTTTTAGAGAACAAGGAGATCGAGCGCCACATGGTGATATTTTGTTTTACTTAACTTAAACTTGTAGCAGCTAGTTTTAGTTAGTGATTCTTTATAAATAAATGGATTGACCTTTTAGAAAAGGTCGATGGTTTTGGAGGGAAATACCCTCTTTTGATAATTGTAATGAACTATTTCTGAACAACCTTAATTGAGAATTCTTATTTAGGACCAGAGACAAAATTTTGGTTTTCATTAAAGGCGTTATGTGATTGGATTGAGGAGGAATTCCTTCCAACTCTTATTTCAGTAATTGATGTTGTAATGAGTAAGAGTTTCTAAATCTATTGATAAGTTATCTTTTTCAATATTTTTTGCAGTTATTTTGTTCTTAATGATGGAAAGAAAATCTTTGTGTTAATGTGTGATTGATGTTACAGCTAAGGAAACTATTTTTCTTGCAATCATCATATTACATGTGTATTTTTCTTACGATAATTGTATATCAGTCAATGTTGAAATAACAAGAAGTTAATGTATTGGTAATAGGCTTGTAATAGGTGTGAATATATTTGTCTGCATGCTTGAGCTAGAGGTTTATCCCAAGCTCAGCCTTCTTCAGTAGTTAAGAATCCTTTCTATCAGTTGGTTTATACCAGCACATCTCATTTTTATCAAACTCATTTAATAAAAGAAAAGACAAAAAGAGAATGTTTAATATGAAGGAGGAACTTTCATAGAAAGACATCCTGTCAATCACCAAGTAAATCCCATCGATAAATTAGATAGATCCAAATATCTGGAGAACCATTCCACCATTAAATGTTGCAAAGTCTAATTGGGCCTCTAAGGTAGGTTTGGTTCCTGTTGTTGAGTTAAAGGGATCTTGAACCCCTCAATAGAGTGTCGCATGGAGGAGATTTCTAGGTAATCCATCGGTAAAAACAGAGGCTATATTCAATAGTTATTTTGTTGTAATAACCACAAGACTGTGCCCTCATTGCTATATACATTGGTTTATATTGGCCAAGAATTCAAAGTCCTACTCCCTTGTAATTTTTCCATAGTCGATAGATAATACTCATGGATAATTGTTGGAGAAGTGGATACACCCTTGGCATCCATTCAGTTAAGGCGTTGTATTGATTCAGAGAAGTAACCACTTGGAGCCCATAGCAGAGTGGAGGAGCATCCCATAAAAATTGCACATGGAAGAGCACGTAGAAGAGTTCTTGGACCATGGGAAAAAGGAGAAATACATCATTTATGTTGAATTCATCCTCTATTGTGGTCATGTATGAGTGTGAGACAACTCTCGTGAGTCCTCCTTATTTATTTTGAGAGATTAATGATGCTGACAATTTATGATGGTGTGTTGCATTCTGGAGGATAGATTCACGAGAAGGAGATCATGGTATGTGCAATGCATGAGTAAGGTTTCTCATGCTATTCACTGTAGTGTTGAGTCAACTTATGTTTTAATTCCCGACGTGAACACTGGAAAATCATGGTGTGTCTACCCAATTTGGGATGTTGGAGCATTAAATTTCATAGAAGTTTGGTGGTACATGTTAGGTTGGTGCGTGGATTGACTACTGTGAGATCTATAAGGGATCTCTAGAGGGTATCCCGCTGGGACGATTTGTTATTTGCATTGTTTGCAGAGGCACTGATGGAGCAATTTGCTGTGGAAGGAATGTAACTTATTTCTCGCGCTCATAGCCATTTAAGAAGAAGAAAATGGCTTCTCAGAGTATTAATTGTCATTGTTGTAGAGAGGGACCTTTGTTGGTTTTCTATTAGAGGAATCGTTTGGTCCATTACATGGAGGTGTTATAGTGAAGTGAGTTGTATGTGCTCATTATTGATAAAACAAAGAACCTCTGATACTAATTGATAAAATATAAACAAGAACAATAACATGGTGGAAAAGGATCACTAGCCAACACTCTTGTATTCACACCAATGTTACATATTTATAGTACAATGGGTGATGCCACCTCATAGAAATATTTTCTCTAGATCCTAAAAGCATGCATGATGACTAGGCTAGGCAATCTTAACTAAATCATTAGTCATCACTTGAGGATATATTACTAATATCCTAAATCAATAATACAAATATAGGTGACAATTTAGACTTAGTGATTGGTTAAGGTAAGCCAAAGGCTAACAATCCCCCCCCCAAAAAAATCGCAAGTCCGATCAATAATACTAGCAATTAATCATAAACTGGTATCAATTTCAAATCTTCATACCGAAACTCCTGTGTTGAGCCTTAATGAAGAACTGCCTGAAAAACCGCCAATCTGGATGTTGAATTTGTTCATCTAAAATGAACTGGAAGAGAGTTGAGATATGGAAGTGAACAACTACAATATCTGAACATTTCCTAATTACTTGACAATTTGATCATTTTGCCAAGTATTTGAGCCAGAAGAATCTGATGTCTTCTTCTAATTGGTGAACATGTAGTTTCACCACTCTACTATCAGTGTATCACTGAAGTGCTCTCTGAATCTGTGGTTTGGGATGACCACTAACCAATTGATACCATGTATCTGATGTTTTTTGTATCACCACTAACAAATATTGACACTTTTAGGTGTCCAACAACATCCCAATTTATAATGTGTATGATTAAATTGCAATTCATTGAACCATAATCCTGCCAAAGTCTGCCATCTCTGGAAAATATCACTATGTAATCATGTGATCCAGGATGCATGCAATTTGTTCACTTAATGTAAACTCCATTATGATGAGATCGAACCAAGAGAAGTGAATCAGCTTCTAGTCTGACACATCCCTGAAAATGCATGACCACTTAATCAAATGCAAAGAGCAATGCAGAAGGATCCTCTTTTCCTCTGCTAGGTCGAATGACCATCTATGTGAACCAAGCGTCCACATCATTTCTCTCAAAATAAAAATTAGCATCCCAATTATGTATGATTCAACTTAAACTTATTGAACCATAATTCTACTAAAGTCTATCATCTACATACCGCAGTTTCCCATTTGGAAAATTTCATGCCCATCTGACATACTTGATGTTTGTTGTTGTAGAAACTTTCTTTCTAACAACCATATTCAATTCCATCATCAATTCCCCCCTTTGTTAGCTAAAAGCAGAGACCAAAAGTGGTTTCACGAAACATCATCATTTTATTTTTTAACTCCCCCCCTTAAGGTACATAAGAGTTACATCATTGTACTCCCTCCTTCTATGCTCAAGAGAGTACCATACTTGTTCCATTTGAGTATAAGACAAAGTGGGCATGCAGAAAAAACAACATGTAATCTCATCTTGTGAGGGCCATGCTCGAAAGCTATGCCATAAGGGGACCATTTATGTGAGGTACAAAAATGTTATGTGCTACAATATTAGTCTTTACTCGAGATTGAATTCTACGATAAGACTTATATAATCGCTTGGTTGTTGATGACCATTTCCAAGGATCAATCCACTCATAGTGAATCTTCAATCTTGCAGGTTTCTTCATTGTTGAACATCTTTCTGAAGAATGGTTATTCTTTCCACAATGCTGGCAAGGATGGAGATAAAAACACTAATTCTCCATGTGACCAACTCAATTGCAATGTTGGCATGTCCTATTATGATGTTTAACTTGAACAGGTGAAAGTGAATCTTCTTGAAGGAATCCATCACTTTGGAACTGAATTGGTATTGAATAATCGGGAATATGGAAGGTAAGTTCCTTTTCATATCCAAGTCCCATTCTATTCTTGTTGTAGATGATTTATTCCCAAGGTCTGATGATGGGATTGGAAAGAGTATTTTGAACCTGTTTCCTTGAAATCTGTGGAAGTTGATTTACTACATGTTGTTGCAGCATTGAAAGGTTTTCTTCACTAAACTCAAAACAAAACTCTTGAAAAGTAGGTTCATGAATAGCTTCGTCTTTTTCTTCATCTGGATTTGTCTTTTTGAGGTGCTCCTTCACTCACTGTTCATCAAAAACATCATCATCATCACCATAGATAGGATTGTGCTGAACAAAAACTAATTCAAAACACTTCACTAGTTGTTGATTTTTGAGATCCTTGATTTCATCATTCAATACTTGGGATAGATATTGAAGAAGTCTAACTTTAGCTTGCATTACTTGCAAACAAGTTAGCACTGATTGAAGAATATCTTTGTTCAATATCACTATGTTGTATTCAGTGGTGTTTATTAGAGTTTTCAGTAACTCTAATAATTCTAGATTTCAATCCATTTCAAAACACACTAAATGAGGTCTCCTTGTGCAGGTAGATCATGATTACAATTTGACTTGATAGAAGAAGGCTTATATGCAACATGCTCCTTTGAATTGCTTTCTTGAACTTCACGCTCTCTTGATTTTGTTTCACACTCACTTGTACTCGCTCGCTTGAACTTTTCTTTCTTTCTTCCAAGAAGTTGAGGGTGCTGGATACTACCGAAAATGCACCCGAAAACTTGATGTTTACAATGATTTGAGTTAAACTACTCAACCTTGTCAATTTTGACTCAAAATTACAATGACTCTAGGGTGTCGGGCTCAACCGAAAATGCACCTCATGACAAATTCAATTCAACTCAACTTGATTTCAAAAAGACAAGTAAACTTTAAAATCGACAATTTGCAAGTTACAATAAATCCTGGCTCTAAAGTTGAGTTACTCTTCAAATTTGAATGTGTTGTCGATGCTTTTGATTCTAGTTCTCCTTTGATTACGAGCTTGATTTTTTTATTGCTTTAGTATTCTTTGTCGATGCTTGATTTGCATTATTTTTTCTTGAATGCATGTGCATGAGTAACATTGTGCTTGAGATTGTGTGTGTTGCGTTAAATGCTAAAATTGTAAGTTTTTTTAGGTCAAAACTAGACAGTAAACAATATAAGCCTCCATGAAAATTTCACCACAACACACTACGCAAGGTATACCTAAGATCCCCTTATTCAATTTCGGGCAGATCTAGGATATGGAGCAAAAGAATTCAATTTTATTATAAGTATCTCTCTTACGAGACCATATATAATGGGAAGGATACAATGTACTTTCTCCTTTACCATGATTTAACAAGGCTTTCAATTCATAACATTTCTCTTATGCTCTCAAAAACTTAAGAAAATAATAAATTTCTTCTCAAAAAATGAGTTTCTTACAACCTCAATTCGTCACTCACTTACAAATTTTCCTAAGTCATAAAGAAATAACAAACATATCTTACTCATGATCAATCTCATTTACTAATGAGCAAAAATTATTACATTTACTCACCTCCATATATTTATGTTAAAAAAAATTTGGTCCTTCATTTGTTCCTTCTATTAGCGTCAAAAATCACTCTTGGATTGCGACAGGAGCAGAGCCCAACGCCCATCAGTTTTATGTCATGATAAGTTTAATGGATGATCAAATGGTTAGAGACCAAGGACGAAATCACTCTAGCTCAGGGACCAGGTCTGGTATATAAAGAACAAAGGAGGTCTTGATCTAACTTCAGTCAGTGGGTTGATTGTAAGATGAGCAGGTGGAAGACTTGGTGAGAGGAGTGAGCAAAACTACCTCAGGCAACAGGCCTTTCAGCATTTTGTAGAAGAAAAACTCTAAATGCAAGATCCTCTTGGTTCAGAGTTTCGGGGAACTGAAGGGGTGACTTGATTGGATCCTCCAATTCCAAGTCATTCAGCGTTGAGAAAATCGCAAGACCGATTAGAGACAATGCAACTGTTACAGTGATCCAACCTACATCATCCTATAAGAGCTACCACTCGACTGGATCCTCCAATTCCGAGTTGTTCTAACACAGTGCAAACAAAGATATGAAAGAAACTGACATTCATAAGGAAAGAAGTCTCAAGAGTCAATGCATAACCAAAATAACCAGTGCTTCATTAAAGCTTTTACAATCGAGAGCCTTTCTCAACCATCGATGCTTACAAAAATGGAAAAAATGCCTACATATACTCCTCCACTTTCACCCGGCAGAGGCGTCTTAGGACTTTCAAGGTGTGGCATCTCCTCAGTCAAATCTGGCCTGAACTCCTTTGTCAGACGTCACCTTAACTTTGCATGGCCTTTGTAGGGGAGGTAGATGAAACATTAAAGGCTAAAATAGCATGTGCAAACTCCTCTGGTCAGACGAGAACTTGGCATGACTTCTTTGGAGAAAACCAGCGTACAGGACCATCTTGGGAAAACTTCCTACCGAAACCTCCATGCTTTGCATTTAATGAGTGATTCTAGGTTTCAACTACCTCCATCCACCTTCATTTATTTTTAGCAAGGACCAAGATCGAGGTCGATATGAACTGGTCTCTGGAGAACGAGGCGATCCCTTCTACAGCCAAACCCAGCGCTTCGACCCTTTGTGCAGTTCTTTCTATCACCTCCAAGTGACCACGGGCTGTGACCCTTGTTACACATCAAAATCACTCAACTGGATAAGTGTCGCATATTGCCTCTCACTTGTCGCAAGTGTCGCAACTCCCTTACAACTTGTGACAAGTGTCGCAAGTTGGATATAGAGTGTCGTGAATGTTGTCGAATCATGTTATCACAACGACGACACTAAAGAGGCACTTGAAACATCTTATATACTTGGTTTGAGGGAAGAAACTGGTTCACTAGAGTCAAACATCTCTCAG
>SNQJ01S0012861.1:171307-189097 GCA_010110895.2 Picea sitchensis
CCGGCTTCTTTGCTACTCCGCTCAATGGTAGGAATAGATCCTTCTGATATAAATAGTCTTCCATCTACATCTTCCATAACTGGTAGTTTTGGCCGTTAAATTTCTTGACCCTAAACTTTCCATCTTCTGACATTGCTCCCACTCGAACCAGGAACCCTCTTTTCCTGCGAGTTACCTTATGCTCTGATACCAATTGTTAGAAAAACAGGACCGCGGAGCAATAAAATAAAACAAATGCAGAAACAAAACACAGAAGACATACAATACAAGAGAGACACAGATTTACGTGGTTCACCCAGTGTGGGCTACATCCACCAGAGACATAGATGTAGGAAATGCAAGCATATAAGCTACTGGTCCAATCCTTTCTAGAATTTCAAACAACCCACAATATTTGGCTGCCAACTTGGAACAGTTTCCCAACTTCAGGAAACTTCTATTGTCTTTCACCTTCAAGAAAACATGATCACCCACATTAAATTCCTTATGAGTTATGTTCTTGTTAGAATAGTTTTTCTTCCTGTCTTGGGCAGCCTTCAAATTTTTTTTAATCTTCAACATTTGATCTTCCATTTCCTTGAGCAATAATGGTCCAACCACTGCTCTATCAGCTGGGGTGTTGCACTTTCTACCATAAAGTGTCTCAAATGGGCTCATGTTCAGTGATTCTTGGTACCCATTGTTGTAATCAAACTCTACCAAGTGTAGGTAGTCTTCCCATCTGGATGGTTTGTCCATCACATACATTCTTAACATATCTTCTATCACTTGATTTACTCTTTATGTTTTTCCATCAGACTCGGGATGATAAGCTATGTTATAACTCCAAGAGTCACTCCTAGACTGCAAATGAGAGTAATCTTGGTAATATAGAAATGTAAGTGGATTAAAATATTTTGAATAGGTGGATCAACAAGATAGGAGTAAAAAGGAGGGCATCAGACTGCTACAAATACATTCCATTGGGCATGGAGTCATAACATCCTACAGATCAAAGGCAATCAAGTTGCCTACCAGACAAAAGGCTTATGCAAATATGGATAAAATAATAGAAGGTAAACAAATAGAATAATATCCACATAACATAGATCCTTTCTGTAATATAGATTAAAGGGTGCTTGAACAATAATCTGTGATTAACAAGCAATTACCACAAATCCTTTGCAACTCATGAATTCATTAACCAAAGGCAGCTTTTGATCTTAAAAATCTGTAAATATTACTCAATAAATATGATAAGATAAAATGATAACAAATAACACAAAGTCTGATAAGAAACTCTCATGAATCTCTAATGGCAGAAATGCTAATTACAATAGGCCCTTGGGCTTACAATTGAGCAAATAAATTGTTCCTCTAGCTCTCTCCTCTCTTCGATCATGAATCCAACCTCATTCTCCAAGATATCTCCTTCCTTAAATATAAAATAGCATCCAAATAACCTTAGGAGGTCGAATCCCATCTCCTCCATTGGAATCTAAGCCTTGGAGATAGGTGGCAACAATCAAAGAGACAAAAATCCAACAAACTGCTAATTTTTGGGAATTTGTTGGAAGTCATTAATAAATTGTTTCCACCTCATTGCATAAGGCCTTTGATGGAGATAAATCTTAGGTGAAAATGTCCCTTGAAATCTAAATGATCCTTGAAAATCTATTTGAATCCTCCTTGACAGGTGGCAACCTCCCAACAAGGAGAATATTAAAATCGTGACCGCTATAGGAAATTAGGTAGCGCCATTGTAAAACAGTTGGTAGTGCCACTTCTATGTCTAATATCTCTCAAACCATAACACATTTTGAAAACATGAGAGAGGTTTTTGTTATTTGGAATGTTATAAACAAAACCCTCCTCTCGTTTTCAAAAATACCTTCTCAATTGTTCACAACCCAAGTTTTAAGTTAGTCACTCAAAACTGGCAGAAATGTCCAAAAATAATTCTGCACAATTCGGTTTCTGCCAGAATTTTGGTAGCGCCCGCCTGTGTGTCTGCATGAAATTGGGTAGCGCAAATCCATGAGTGATTTTGATGCTTTGAAAATTTTGAGAGTGTTTTCAATGTTTTTTCTTGGATAATGGGCATAACCTAATATAATTTCAATTTTCCCCAAAATAAATAAAATATCCCATAACAATTGTATTCATTTGCCAAAACGAATAATGAAGGATTTATGCAAAGCTGAGGCATAAACCAATCTTGTGCTAACATAGGATCCATGGGGGATAGATTCCTCCCTGTGAGGCTCTACGAACTCTTGTAGTTTCAGTGTCTTATCCTAGGGCTGCTCCCAACCTTTAACCTTTGCAATCTATTTTGATCTGTGACCTTCAGCTAAAACTAAATGCAAATGAAAACTAAAACTGAAAAAAAATGATGAAAATGATGTTTTTCCAGCAATATCATTGCACACACCTACTCTAATCTACTGAAAATCATTGTTGAATCAAATAATACAAAAATGCCAATGAAGCCAATCCAGTAATTGGCTATTTACTCGAATCCTACTCACATTTTATTTAAACAAGTTGAAAAAGGAAAATGACAACTCCCATTTGAAATGTTGTTGAACATAAATGTTCAAAATTTTTCTCGAATCCAGTGACAAAACATTCATGGTATAGCATACTCCTCCATTAAATGACTCTAAGAGGCTAGCAAAAGGATCTTGGAAAAATATTTGGTCCTGAGGTTTTAAAACATCTAGGACTACTCTTCGTTCTACATCATTATGCTCACGATCATTCTCAAAGAGAATATATGAACACCCTTCAAGATCATCTACTATGAAATATCTATTAAGATTGCTAAAATATGTATGAAGACCATCATACCTCCATGAAAAACCTGCAGCAAACTATTCTAAAGAAACAACCATGTAATCATCATTGTACTCATCGTATCTAGGTTCAGCAGCTAAAATAGAAGTGTCATCAGTCATACAAATGCTCGGAATATCAACTGTGAGTCTATCTATCTCAGATCCACACTCCTCCAAATCATAGTCTAAAGCATCTTCGAACAACAAACATTCTTCAAGGCTATTAAACATGACAGCCCTATCTTCTTCATGAAACAAAACAGTGTCTACAAGCTGATCCTCTAGCAAGAAAGCATCATCATAAATTGCTTTACTAAATTTCTGTAAAGTTCCATGGTTGTCATCATTTAAACTCAGATTTGCATTTTCAGTAATAGAAGAAGTTTCACTCACATGTTCAGGATTGTGTGAATGCTGCAAATATGTGTAAGCATGGGTTGTAACATAATTGTTCAGGAGTTGATCTATCTCTTCTTCAGTTAAAGGAGGAGGTAGTATGTGTTTCCTTTGGATAAAACAACAATTGTTTTCTTTCTCTTCTGTAGATTGACCATGATGCTGAATATTTTCATTAGTTGTACACAAAGGAGTAGATGAATCATTATTTGTTTCTGAAGAGAGATCATGGGAATCTACTATGATTTCTTCATTGATTTCATCTACAACTAACATCCCCTGATTATCATGGCAAGAAACTTGTGAAGAAAAATGATAAAGTGATTCAAAAAGGTCCTCATCATTCATACTTTCATTTGGACAGTGAATAAAATCGTTTTCATCTTTATATTCAGCAGAGCAATCTATCAAATCTTGAGCACATTCTACATATCCCTCACAGCAATTATGACAAATACTTTCAGAGGGATAAAACTTTTTGCAGTGTTCATTGAATACTCTGTGGAAATCATTCAAGGATGAAATGATGGAAGGGGGTAACAAGAAATACCATTTACGTGCATCCCCATCCAATGAATACATGAACATTTTCATCAATATATATTCATGATGGATGTCAAGCTGCTGCATCAAATTATGAAATTCATGAACATGCTCAACAGGATTGTCATCCTTACCTTCATAAAATCTGGGCAGCATATTTTTTCATTCATCAATAAGAGGCATAGGATGTGGATAATCCTCTATGGATGAGAAATTGAGTGGGGAAAACCTCTTGGCCAAGATATCCTTCATAGCCATTTAATTAATCTCATTCCAGTGGAGTCACCAACAGATTTTGAACAATGGAATCACCATGGTGAATGTGCAGTCTTGAAGGTGTCCAACTTCAGTCACCATCTAAAGCTGGAGTTGTGCAATGTCATTCTTCCAAGGGATCTTTTCAATCTGCTAAAATATTTCCTCGACAGCGGCGCCAATTATGTTATCACTCCAAGAGTCACTCCCAGACTGCAAATGAGAGTAATCTTGGTAACATAGAAATGTAAATGGATTAAAATAGTTTGAATAGGTGGATCAACAAGATAATAGTAAAAATAAGGGCATCAGACTACTGCAAATACATTTCATTGGGCATGGAATCATAACATCCTACAGATCAAAGGTAATAAAGTTGCCTACCAGAAATAAGGCTTATGCAAATATGGATAGAAGAATAGAAGGTAAACAAAGAGAATAATATCCACATAACATAGATCCTTTCTGTAATATAGATTAAAGGGTGCTTGAACAATAATCTATGATTAACAAGCAATTACCACAAATCCTTTGCAGCTCATGAATTCATTAACCAAAGGTAGATTTTGATCTTCAAAATCTGCAAATATTACTCAATAAAGATGACAAGATAAAATGATAACAAATAACACAAAGTTTGATAAGAAACTCTCATGAATATATAATGGTAGAAATGCTAATTACAACAGGCCCTCATGCTTACAATTGAGCAAATAAATTGTTCCTCTAGCTCTCTCCTCTCTTGGATCATGAATCCAACCTCATTCTCCAAGAGATATCCTTCCTTAAATAGAAAATAGAATCCAAATAACCTTAGGAGGTCTAATCCCATATCCTCCATTGGATTCTAAGCCTTGGAGATAGGTGGCAACAATCAAAGAGACAAAAATCCAACAAACTGCTAATTTTCAGGAATTTGTTGGAAGTCATTAATAAATTGTTTCCACCTCATTGCATGAGGCCTTTGATGGAGATAAATATTAGGTTCAGATGTCCCTTGAAATCTAACTTATCCTTGAGAAGCCATTCGAATCCTCCTTGACAGGTGGAAACCTCCCAACAAGGTGAATATTAAAATCGTGACCGTTATAGGAAATTAGGTAGCATTGCTATAAAACAATTGGTGGCGCCACTTCTATGTCTACTAACTCTCAAACAATAACACATTTTGAAAACCTGAGAGAGGTTTTTGTTATTTGGAATGTTATGAACAAAACACTCCTCCAGGTTTCAAAAATACCTTCTCAATTTTTCACAATCCAAGTTTTAAGTTAGTCACTCAAAACTAGCAGAAACGTCCAAAAATAATTATGCATAATTCGATTTCTACCAGAATTTCGATAGCGCCCACCTGTGTGTCTGCGTGCAATTGGGTAGCGCAAATACATGATTGCTTTTTATGCTTGGAACCTTGTGAGATTTTTCAATGCTTGTTCTTGGAGATTGGGCATAACCCAATATAATTTCAGTTTTCCCCAAAATAAATAAAATATCCCATAACAATTGTATTCATTTGACAAAATGAATAATGAAGGATTTATGCAAAGTTGAGGCATAAAACAATCTTGTGCTAACATAGGATCCATGGGGGATAGAGTCCTCCCTGTGAGCCTCTAAGAACTCTTGCAGTTTTAGTGCCTTATCCTAAGTCTGATACCCTCATTTTTACTCTTATCTTGTTGATCCACCTATTCAAACTATTTTAATCCATTTACATTTCTATGTTACCGAGTTTACTCTCATTTGCAGTCTAGGAGTGACTCTTGGAGTGATAACAAGTTGTGTTGAAGTTCAGGTTCATTCCGAATCCTTTGAATAATCCTTTCCAAAACTTTGAAGTAAACTTTGGGTCTCTCTTAGACACAATTGTCTTGGGTATGCCATGCAAGTGTGTTACTTCCCTCATATAAATATCAACAACATTAGTTGCCTTGTGAGTAGTCTTCAATGGAATAAAAAGGGTAGCTTTAGTAATATTATCCACCATCACCATGATGGAATCATGTTGCTTGTTTGTTCTAGGTAATCCTATGATGAAATCCATTTTCACCACCTCCCACTTCCACTTGGGAATGGGTAATGGTTGTAGAAACCTAGCTGGGTGTCTATGCTCAGCTTTGACCCTTTGAAACTCCATACATATGGCGATGTATTCTGCAATTTATTTCTTCATGCCTGGCAAATAGTAATGGCTCTTGACTACTGAAATTGTTTTCTGATATCCCGGGTGTCCATCATAAGGAACATTATGCATTTCTTTTAAAATCTCACTCCTCAATTCAGGAGAACTGGGTACATAAAATCCATTTTTGTATAAGAGAATTCTATCAATTCCCAATTCATAATCTTCATCTTTCTGCTGCATTTTACCTTGCTTCAATTTTGTTACCAATTCCATGTACTGCAAATCAAATTTTGTAGTCTTAGAAATTCTTCCTTTAAGATCTACCTGATACATGCTAATGGTTGTAACATGCAGTTCATGCACTCTCCTGCTGAGTGCATCAACCACCTTGTTCTCCTTTCCTTTCATGTGCTTGATATCAAAGTCATAGTCACAGAGGAATTCCAACCATCTACTCTGCCTAACATTCAAAGTAGGCTAATCAAACAGGTACTTCAGACCATTATGGTCTGTACTCAACTCAAACCTCTTTCCCATGAGGTAGTGCCTCCACTTCTTCAAAGCGTGCACTATGGATTCCAACTCCAAATCATGAGTGGCATAGAGCCTTTCATGCTCTTTCAATTTTCTGGACTTGAAACATATCACAAATCCTTTCTAACTTAGGACTCCTCGTAGTCCTTCTTTGCACACATCTGTGCAAACCATGAAATATTCATTTGGATCAGAAATCTTTAGAATTGGAGCACTGGTTAATAATTGCTTCAATTGCTGGAAGCTCTTTTCACATTCTTCTGTCCATTGAAATTTTACCCTGTTTTTTGTAAGGAAGTAATTGGGTACGCTATTTTCAAAAACCCTACAATGAACCTTCTATAGTAGCCAGCTAGACCCATGAAGGATCTGACTTCTATCACATTCTTAGGTGTTTTCCACCCTTTAATGGCCTCAATATTTTCAAGGTCCACTGCTATCCCTTCTTCAAATATGATATGTCTCAAATAGTGAATTAAGTTTTGATGAAATGATCACTTTCTCAATTTGGCATAGAAATGATGCTCTCTTAGCACTTGCAACACCATCCTCAAATGATGCTCATGTTCTTCTTACAACTTGGAATATACAAGGATGTCATCCAAAAAGACGATGACAAACTTGTCTAAATATTCTCGGAAAACACCATTCATTAAGCACATGAAAACAGTTGGTGCATTTGATAACCCAAATGGCACCACTATGAACTCATAATGACCATACCTTGTCTTGAAGGAAATCTTGATGACGTCTTCCTCTTTAATCCTTACCTGATGGTATCCTGACCTGAGATCTATCTTTGAAAACATCCTTACATCCTTTAACTGATCGGAGAGATCATCAATCCTTGGTAGAGGATACTTGTTCTTTATAGTAACTTTGTTCAACTATCTAAAATCAATGCACAATATCAATGTCCCATATTTCTTATTCACGAACAATACTGGGGCACCCCAAGGTGACACACTTGGGCATATGTACCCCTTCTTTAAAATTTCTTCAAGCTGCATTTACAGTTCCTTCAGTTCTGGTGTACTCATTCTGTAAGGATTCTTTGATATTGGAGCTACCCCGGGCATTAAATTTATAGAGAAATCAATATCTCTCTTTGGGGGTAGTCCTGGTACCTCCTTGAACACATATTCAAAATATTCCAAGACTACATGATCCTCCAAATTTGGCACCCTATCTTTAGATTCATCCCCCATATGGGCTGCAAATATTTGAAATCCCTTCATGTAACACTTTTGTAGCTGCATTGTTGAGATTTCTATGATAGTCACTGCCCTAGAAATTCCTTGGATTTCCCTCAAATTTTCTTCCTCATCCAAGCAAGTGAATTCCTTGTTATGACAGTCTAATATGACATGGTGTTGGTCCAACCAATCCATACCAATTAAGAAATCATATGCTCCCAAAGGAAATATGTTCAAATATGCCTTGATATTCAGTCCATTCATGCCCAGTGGATATGATTTAACCAACTCAATAACCTTTCTCTTGGTTAAGTACTTCTTTTCAAAATGTTTCTTGAATTCCTTCCATGTGACATCCTTCTCTCTAATGTGTTTCACTTGCACCAGTTGATCCCACCATATGGATGTCTTTCCTTTCAGCTAATAGATTGCAATTCTTCCTTCTACATGAGAATAATAATTATGCAATTGGAAATATTTTCTCATGCCAATTAGCCATGTCTCAGCCTCTTCATCCTTCTGGTGATATCCATCAAAAGTAGGAGGATTGATCTTATTCATTTCTTCTTTCAACTCATTCACCCCATACCTCCTATGTTTCCTGACAAGGGATGCACTTGAGTTGTTGTGTGCTCTCCTTTTGGAATGCCTTTGGGAGTGTTGGTGACGTCTGTTACCACTTCTTTCTCTTCTTTCGTCATCAGGGAACCTGTGGCTCCCTGATTTGCTAGATTCACTTTCCTTATCCAACTTCTTTTCAATTCTTTCCAGGATTCACATTAACTTCACATTGAAGTCTTCATGTTGCTCCTTGTCTCTCTTAAGACTTTCATTATATGCCTGGTGAATTTGGACATCTTTTTGAAGAATTTTAATGTTTTTCATCATGCTCACATATTTATCTATTTCTTCACCATGCCCATTGGAGTTCTTTCCTTCAACTCCCAAATGGACATCCATTCCTCTAACTTCATCCTCTATACTGTAAGTGTCATGTGCCTCCTCCATTTCTCTGCGCTATGTAACAATCATGTTCGATTCTGACAATTGTTAACTCTGCAAAATGTGCAGTCAACCAAATTTTGTCAGGCTATTAGACTTAATAATTTTCCAGAATCGATTAAGCAATTTGATTCAACAAAAGAATATTAGACTCCATTTTATGTGGGTATTTAGTCGATCAAGAATCCCCACGGCTCTTTTCTTTGAGCCCTATTCTATTCCACAATTCACTTTCGGGCGCTAGCCCCTTTTCCTTCAGCCCTTAATTCGCATGTGACCACCATTGTGACCAAGTGATAATAGTTGGGCGCTTATCTGGAGGCTTGAATATTTAGGGCTCCGGAGCTTCGAAGTTTTCCCTTTCTACACATCACAAACATCACAAAACCTTGAACTGGCGAATTCATGAAGGACAGTGGATCTACGGTCCACATTCTCTATTAAGATCTATGGTGGATAGGAGTTCCAGGACTCCGAGCTTCGGCCATTTCCAAAGCACATCACAAAAAAAATTTCGGAGTGTCAAATTGGTGAACTCGCGAAGTGGGGTGGATCAATGGTCCATGACTTCTCAGCATCATATGACTAATATTTACTACGAAACTCCGAGCTTCGGGAGTTTCAAAGTGTCCATACTCTCAATCCTTCCAGAGTGCCAAGTCTCTGTACTCTCAATCCTTTTGGAGTGCCAATTCTCTGTACTTTTTCATTTGTTTCCAAGTTTCATTCCCCGATCAACGGTCGAGATTAACTCTAGCCCTCCGAGCTTCGGGGCTTCAGGGCTCCGGAACTTCGGAGCTTTTGGTTTCCGGGACTTCAGAGGATTTCACATCTGCACACCCCAAAACTTTCGAACTGCTAATCTTCGAATACTTCCACATCACCCCTAGTGACGTCTTCACGTCACGTCACTTCCGTGCTATGGGACTTTGGGGATTTCTTCCTCCCACTCCATCATGAACCAATTCTTCTAGAGTGTCAAGTCCCCGAACCTTGGGATCTAACACTACGCATCCCTCGTGACCAACTGTTGAGATTAACTCTGGCCTTCGGGCGTTCTCTACTCAATGATAATTGTAACACCTTTCCTCTGGAGTACCAAGTCTCTGGACATCACAATCTGGCGCCACGCGTCTATTAGGGTCAAGTTATTGTGGACCCAGTCTAGTTAAATTCTTCGCCAAGATTTTGACTACTTTATGTATCCATCAGGGGCCCCACTACCCATCCTCGAGAGGAGTGCCACGTGGAGGAATACTATAAGAGGACATGTGGCCCAGTACGATGGGTGACACATGTCACGTTCTAACTGTAATTTCTATCTTTGAAAGGTTCTTAACTCACTGACATGTGGCACACATCCCATGTGTCCACTTCATCCCTGGTGATGTCAACAGGATAAATCACTTCAAGACTTCGGGCTTCGGAAGATTTTACACTTACACACTCCAACTCTCCCGAATGTCGAACTCATGAACAAGATGATATTCTGACACACGTATCCTTTTATGAACGGTCCAGATGAACTCCGAACTACGAAACTTCGAGAGTTTTCACTCTATCACACCTTGTTTCTCCTGAACGTTGAATTCCCAAACAAGCCAATATGTCGACATGTGTCCCTTTTGATGAACAGTCCAGATTAACTCTGGACTTCAAGACTTCGAGAGTTTTCACTCTATCACACCTTATTTCTCCCAAACGTCGAATTCYCGAACAAGCCAATCTGTCAACACGTGTCCCTTTTGATGAATGGTCTGGATTAACTCTGGACTTCGAGACTTCAGGAGTTTTCACTCTATCACACCTTGTTTCTCCCGAACGTCGAATTCCCAAACAAGCCAATCTACCGGCACATGTTCGTCTTGATGAACAGTCTGAATTAACTCTAAAGTTTGGGACTTCGGGAGTTTTCACTCTAGCACACTCCAAATCTCCCGAAGTGTCGAACTTTCGAACTGCTATGAGATATACGACTCACAATCACTTGCGTGCAGATATGACAGTTGGGATCTATTCCTCACCATTATGCCTTGCTTCTTTCTCTTGACTCGATTTAATGGCTCTGATCTGTTTTTGGCCAATCCAACGGTCAAGCAGTTCTCTCAGATCTATGGTGTAGATCCACTTTGAGACTTTGGAACTTTGGGCTTCGGCCACTTTTTTTCTCTATAACACATAAACTTCGCCAAAGTCGCGAAGTCCGAAGGACTTAGAGGTTAACTCTCATGCACCTTTTTCCAGATATGACGATTGTGAAGGGTCTAAGTTTGCGCGATTAGATCCTACAATTATTGTGGCCTCTTTCTCTGTTTCCATTCCATAATCTGTTATACCTCCTCAGCTTCTGAACACAGTCCAAGTGATCGCACGGTGCCCTTCTTGACACTCAGGAACGTCTGAACTTAAAATTTTGTCCCTTTCAACAACAATTCACTCTGAAACCTTTGTTTCAATAACCACTAACATGGACCATCCAGGCTCAGTGTCAAAACCATGGGCTCTGATACCAATTTGTGACGTCCCCAGCCACCACCAACATGCCGAGAAACTCTACCTAACGATTGTATCTTTGCTTCTTTGTTCTGATACCAATTTGTGACATCCCCGGCAAACCCATGTCAGGCCATGCTACTCCAGAAAACTAACATGCTCAAGTATACACATATATATATCTACTGTAATTTTAACCAGACATAAACATTTTGTTCATACACATATTCTTGCGAAAGCAACAACAACACATACAAATTTAACAGATGACTTACGTTCTGCTATCACATAGCATAAAGCAGAAATAATAGTAAAATCATACATGCAGTAATCACAGACAAAACCCATAAATATAACAACATATATAAATACACAACATATAACCAAAATTATAAATGATACTTATCTTTTAATTGAAGTACATCAACTATGTGCAAACCTTCCACGAACCTCCCTGCCTTAGACCACGCTGCTCATCACGCTCAGCAATGGGTCACCCCTGAGCTGGGACTAAGCTCCATCGAGCAAGGGATTCCTAGGCTAGGCAGGGACAACAGGAAGTTGCACAGTACAACAGGAAGGATTTCCTCCAAGGAGCCACTTACGCCCACATCTCACAGACTCTCATTCCCCACATTTTTGTCCCACCCCAAGAGTGTACACCTTCACTGTCACACAGTCCATAGGCTGCTACACCTCCCTTTCTAGGGCTTCAACAACAAGCTGGATCAAGAATTCTCAGAGCTGTATAGCTGCTATTAGACTTCCTCTAGGAGAGCTCACTTCCTCAGCACAATCTCTCACCTGGAGAGATTTTCTCGCAGGCCTGACAACCTACTTCTTCACTCTTGCTCCTCAACGCACAGGCATGGTGATGGCAGCAACAGAAAATGGACGTGGGGAATGGTACTGATAGGAAAATACATAGGCAACCCGCAGGCACAGGTACAACAATGGTATCAATTCGGGATTTTCACAAAGGTTCGGGGTGTTTCAGGAATTCCACAATGGCATTCCATGGTTACTGTGTGTTTGTTGGGTACGTTGGTCAATCGGGGCAACGGATGGTGAGCCTGGTCCAAATGGTGAGAATCCTCAGAATGGTGATAATGGTGAGAATGTCCGAACGGTCAGAATGGTGAGAATGCCCCCCCATAAGTCTGTATGTGTTTTGGATGACACTTGGCTCTCCAAGAGCACGTTTCCCCCAACTTGGAACTCATTCCCCCCCCTAAAGGAACTTAGGATAGATTAATATCCTCTTTACAACGTTTAGAATAATAATATATTATTCGATTAGGATCTTAATCTTATCCCCTTTTCCTCAATCTCTTAGACTCCTCCCTTGCCCAACCTAGTGGAGGTTAGTCCCCCATAACTCTTTCTTTGTGGTCGGTCTACACGCAGTGATGTATTTTTATTAATGAACTGCATAATTACATATACAAAATCAGGCCCATTGGCCTTAGAATCTAGGCTCTCTGGCCTAATAAACACATAATCCTACCAGCTTATAATTACTTGGCTCACCAGCCTATAAACATCATTACATTCATAATTACAACTGGGGCTCGACCTTAGGGTATTACATCTGCGATTTTTACCTTTTTTACGAGAATAACTGTTGCAGTTACTCTTTGTGATGTGAACCATAATACTCATATATGGTTTTGAGCTCTCGGTCTCTCGATGAGGGGAACTTATCTGTGGTTTTCAGAATGCTCTCCGTAATTTTGAATAATTTTTAGTTTTTGTTTACTCCACCCATTGAGCACTTGGGCACATGTTCGTAAATTAGTTCTGGCTTCTTCAACCGGATGAGCACCTAGACACGTGAAATCAGGTGAGTCACTTTTTACTTTGACTCAATTTTAATTTAAAATACATTAACGTGTGAAAATTAAAGAGATTTAAATACATTTTATTTTTTTCATCTATTTTTTTAAGTTTAATAAGTAAAAGTTGAATTGAGAGAAAATAATTAATATCATTATTATCAATTAAGAAATTTATTTTCCATTTTTAAAGTCGATCCAAAATAATAATTGTTACTTTTTTCTCTTCTTTTCAATATGATCCCTCCACCACCTATTCCATAAACTCATCCTATCAAGTAGAGACCCCCCAAAATCACCCTAGAGATCCTTTACGATTATATGGAATCATTAAAAAAAGGAGAGAAGAGAGAGATGCCAAAATCTAAATAGAGTTAGAATCATTCAAAAAAATGAGTGAAGAAAGAGACATAAACCTCCAAATAGAGCTAGAGGCGATGCTTGATAAAAAAAATTAGACTCTTCAAAGATACCATTCAAAATCAAATAGAGGATAGATTCTTAGGGGTAAAGAGTGAATTACAGATAATGAATGATAGGATTCAAGAAATCGAAAAACATAAACAATCAACCCGAGAAGGAGAGGCTGAAGAAAATCACAACTTGAGAGATAAGATTAAAGAGCTAGAGGAAAAACTAACCAACAATTTGACCCTCGGTAATCTCGAAAACAAATTGGATATCAAACCCATCAAAGAGGAAATGAATAAGATAAATGAATTGGACCACGAGCGTAATAAAAGAGCCTTGAAACTCATAATTTTTGGTATAAAACAACAACAAGAGGAGGATACGCTAGCAATAGTAAAAGAAGAATTAAATAATAAATCACAAATTGATACAACTTACCTCATAGAAGCAAAGAGGCTAGGAAAAACAATTGATCACAAAGATAGGTTGATTCATGTCAAAGTAAGTTGTAATAACCATAAATATAACATACTCAGTAAATCTTCGAGCTTAAAAGGGTCAGGTATATTTATAAATGAAGACCTCGTTCTTGAAGACCAAGCTGAATTAAGGAAGGAAGTTCAAAAGGTAAAAGAAGTCAGGAAAGAAGGAAAATGGGAAATAATTAGAAATCAAAAAGCTATTTTTAGGGATAGAGACCAGAAGGATAATAATAAATAGGAATTTTTGACACTCGGGATCCTTTTTTGGAACTGTCATGGCTTTCCATGGTGTAAAGTTCTTATGATAAGTTGGATTCCAAGTGATATTGATATTATTTGTCTAGTTGAAACTTGGGAGCATGAAGAGTCTAAAGTCCCTAACATAGAAGGATTTGTCTTGTGGTCGGCTTGGAACAAAAATTCCCACCATAGAGGGATAGGAGGCATAGCTTGTTATATTAGAAAGAGCATTTCTCCTCACATTCAACTTCATAAGATCGATCCTCTAAATCAATACATTTGGATAGAAATTTTAGACACCAATGCTAAGAAGATGTATATAGCAATTTTCTATTTTGCACCTATTAATTCTACTTTTTATAAGAAAAACAATATAGATATCAATTGTCCCTATAATAATTTAGAACAAGATATTTATAATTTGAAAAATGAAGGTAATATCCTCCTCCTAGGAAACTTTAATGCTAGGACTGGAACTAAACAAGCTACTCTTTCAAGCACTAATTCCAACCATAATCCTTTATGGTTAGATGAGGAACTTGTTTGATCTAATAGCTACAAAATAAGCTCTGAAGACCTAATTGAGAATTTGTTTGGTACTGAGTTGGTCAAGCTCTGCAGCTCTCGAGACCTAATAATTTGCAATGGAGTAATGAAGTGGCCAAACTCCAACCAAATGACTTGTATTCATGGGCTAGGTAGTAGTGTCATAGATTATGTGATATATGGTAAAAGAGCTAAAGGCCAGGCTAGGTTTAGGAGATATCATTCAATTGTGGACCATCTTGTTAGCTTTAGTATCATTGCAGAGGATTTCCTAAATACTAAAACCAATGTTTTTTGTTGTTTTGTTGATTTTATAAAAGCTTTTGACATGGTTCCTAGGAAAAACCTTTGGAATAGGTTGGAAGAGATAAAAGTGTCTCACGAGTTGAGGGATGCTGCAATAAGGATGTATGAGAGTGTTATTGTTAATTTTAACATGGAGGGTTGGTCAAAAGAGATTAACTGCAATATTGGAGTCAAACAAGGTTATCCCTTGTACCCTACCATTTTTGGCATATACATTGACAAGTTAGAAAATTGTTTGGAAAAAGCAGGTTGTGTCGGCCCTACTCTCAGCGGTATAGTCATCATCAATCTTCTTCTTTATGTTGATGCTATCGTTCTTGTGGAAAGGAATCCCCATGATCTTGAAAATCAACTAAGAATCTTCAAGGGTTTTTTCTCCAATATGGGTATGACCGTTAACACTGATAAGACTAAGGTCATGATTATTAAATCCAATAAAATCACTTATAATACCTTCGTATATGACAACAACAACTTGGAGGAACTGACTTCATACAAATATCTTGGAATTGATATTCACCACAAGATCAACTAGAATTATAGCATTGAGAAAAGGATTATTGGGGGATGGAAAACTTATTATGGGCTTGAAAACAATTGTAATTCAGTCGATCTTTGAATTTGGGATAAGAATAAACTCCTCTTTGAGACTCTCGTTACACCTATTATTCTTTATGGATGTGAAGTATGGGGTTGTGGTATCTCTCATGAATCCCAGAGAAAGATAAAGCAAATACAAAAGAATTTTATAACCTATAATCTCAAAATTAAAGGAAATATGCCATATCCCATCATCCTCTTAGAAACAAGCCTCTCCCCCATTGAGAGCATGGCTATGACTAGATACCTAATGTATAAGAACAAGTTAAACAACATGGAAGGCAATAGGCTTCCTAAAATTGCTTCAAAATCGAATTGTAACCACCATCAACTCAAGCAAGGATGACATAAAGATGCCCAGTCTTGGCTAAACTATTGGAGAATCATGGAAGACACCATTTTGTAGAATAAATATACTATTAAAAATATCATCAAATCAAAATTTAAGGAGAAAATGTGGTGTGATAAAGAGTTAGAGGAAAAAATAAAGTTAAGGTATTATAAGGATGTAATCAACCCTAATCTAGAAGAAAATAAACATTCCTAAGATAAGAACAAATTATCACGAGCTCCATAGTGAAAATGGGCATTGGTCAATTCCTAAAATAACATGGAATGAAATGGTCAATTCCTAAAATGTCATGGGATGAAAGAGTGTCACCTTTGTGAGACTAAGAAGGTAGAAGATGAAAAACATTTTCTCTTAGATTGTCCATCCTATACCGAGATTAGTTCTCATTTTCAAAATATTTGTCACACTACCAACCTTCCTAACCTCTTAACTCAACAGAACTATGGTGATCTTGGAAAGCTTCTCTTAATGCTTTCTCTTAATATGAACATTAATCTTAATCATTATATATATATATATATATATATATATAATCAAAAAATCGAGTGCAAGAAAAACAATGAGTTTTCTATAATCATAAGTTTTTGAAATGAAATTTCATCCTTCAGATATTCTAACAAATATATGAAGTAAAAAAATACAAATTTAACATAGTTATTCACAATTTCTAACAAATAACCAAAAAAAAATTATATTTAATTAACTATAAAAATAAATAAGTAAATAAAATTACTTTAATAAAAATTAATAGGAAAATAGGAAAATAATCAAAATCACTTTAGTGAAACATACCAGAAAAATTCAAAATAATAATGACGTGCAATTCAGTTTACAATACCAAAAATATCCATACATAATAAATCTAACACACTATCATAAATATGATTCTAACTTATTCTAACACATTGATTCTAACTTTAGCGCTACGTCTTTTCTCTGTTCCTTGGAACCCTTGATCATATCTCCCACCAATTTCCTTGCTTCACCTTTAGCCGGTCCCTTTGCTGTATCTTTTGTGTTGTCGAATATGTCTGCAATTTCTCTTCCCTTGGTTGTAACTACTTCTCCATCTTCGTCGATGAAGGCCATGAAAAGCTGCTTTGGATCCAAAGAATCTAAAAGCCTGTGATCCATTCCCTTTATTTCCTTACGCAAATCACCAACACGCATCCGAAATCTCATAGCAGCCCACTGAGGTAGACTTAACAAATTCTGTGGTGGTAACTCTGGCGTCTCGGAATCTTGCAGGGGAAAATACGCCACGTGAATTTTATCCGTGACAATTAGCTTCTCTTCTTTCGTCTCCGCATGATGGGGAACATAGATGAAGTGAATGTCATGTATTGCGTCTTTCAATGCACTCTTAACGGAACTTACAAATATGCCAGTCCTCACTCTCATCGTGTCTGGATCCCTCCCGTCGCATAGTAAACATATCATTTTCCTTTGAAGCATCACCTTCTTCAGCTTTTCAGAAAGAGTCATCACTTCCTTCATGTGGGGATCCAGTCCTCCTTCGCATGATTGAAGCATTACCTCCTGCTTTACAGAAAGAACAAAGAAGATATGCAACTCATGATCAATGACAAACTACATATTCATAGTCATCTTCCGGTTAATTTATATCTTCATTCAAAAAATCACACAAAGAAAAA
>SNQJ01S0012862.1:0-10171 GCA_010110895.2 Picea sitchensis
TTCACCATTATTCATAGAATGAAGGACTAACACATGCCTAAGGTGATACAATCCCACAAATTTAAATCTTGATCAATTGATTATAGGGCATGAAAGACACCATAGGCCAATAGCCTATTCTACCATGTATATGTCAAAATGTCATGAGAGTTTGGGAGTTAAATCCTTAATGTTTCTCCCACAAATAAAAGGGTGGAAAGACTTTTGGACCTCTTCAAATATTCTTACCAATTGTGGAAAATAGAGATCTTCACAAAATATTTTGATAATGAAGATGCTATAATGTCCTCTCACACCCATGTCCTTTAGTCAAGGACAAACTTATGGAAGCTCATGAAACTATCCTAGTCAAAAGTGACTCCTAAATTAATTATAACACAAGGAAGGAAGAAATACAAATGTCACATTTCATTTTTTTTTATCATTTCTTGAGGTTAAATTAGAAGATTGTAATCATTAACAAACTATATTTTGTTTCCATATCCCTATCTACCTTAATCACTATGATATGTTGATAGACCTCATTCGTGACCAAATGCTTAACATAGCCCTTGGTTGACCTGTCATCAACCTAGTTCCATTGTAGTCAAGCTCAAACTTGAGTCATTTTCACTCTCCTCGTCCTTGATACTGATTCGAGATCTTTTCATCGAGTGGCTTATAAAGAATTGCATTAAATGAGCATAAATTAAAATGCACCATTAAAGAAGGAAAAGCTCAATAATGAAGAGACATAAGCATCAAATTTGAACACAAAAAAAATTGATAACGGAGTTTGTCCCTGGTGGACTACGTCTCCGGGTCCTGCTCTCAAATGAGTAGGTTTTTTCGTTAACGCAACAAAAGAATTTGGCAAAATACATAAGTATACCTCATTATGAAATCAAGCTGCAAAAGTATTGCTCAGATCAGAAAACATATAGCACCATTGAATTTGTGGCGTCGAATTATCCAAAAATGATTGTATCCACATCTCGATTCGACTCTGGCACTTCCAGGGCCAAGAAGAATTTTGTCTTGGTTTATGTACCCTGCAACCTGCAATAAATGTTGATGTACTTTGTCTCGAATTACGTACCTGACCGTACCTATGCACGCATCCTCTGAGCTCTGGGCGGATGTACTTTTCAAATATTAAAAAGGGTGTTGATTACAACGTGGGGTCATTGGCTTATTGGTATATGGCGCATATATTAAGGCGTTTAATAAGGGGAGAGGTCACGGGGTCAAGCCTGCGGGCCTCCCTTTTTGGCTTGACTATTGTAACTTATATATATATTTAAATATGTTTGCTTCGCTACTTTGGCGATGGTTCTATTCGTTGGTTGGTTGCTGGATTTGACGGGGTCCCTCCAGATTTGGCAGACCCGCCAAATCCTATTTTTTTTCAAAAATTTGATCACGAGTTGTCATTGGGCATTTTCCCACTGCCACGTGGTAGCCCATGACAGGGTCATGTGGCAGCCACCTATTGGACCACGTCAACCATTGTACCGTCAGCTTGCCACGTCAACACCACATCACCGTACGGATGCCACTTCAGCTACCAACTCATCCTACCACATCACTGTACGGACTGCCATGTGGCGAAATCTTACTGGTCCACAGAATGGCCTAGAAATGCCAAATATGGGTGACACATGGTAGCTTCTAGTAATACCACATCACCATGTTGATGTCAACATGACACATGTCACCTCCTGCTCGTGCCACGTGTGTTGTATGGATGTTGACGTCATCTATACTAGTGCTGAAGCCAGCAATATGAATGCCGACTCATCCCCCTGTTGATTGGGCTTGGTTGACCAAACTTTGACCGCGAATATATTTCGATCTGTAACTTCGTTTGACGATCCATTTGTGCCGTTAGAAATCTTTTGACGCGCTCCTCACGATGATTTCATTTTCACTGAGTTTTGAGAACTTTGAATTTTTTCCCTTTCTCTGTCTACTGAGGCCATTCTGAGCATCCTGAGTTGATTTTGTGAGTTCTGAGTTGTTCTTAGTCTTCTATGGATCCTGTTGGGATCGCGCCTTCCCACTGAGATCTTTTTGGACCACCAAAATCATTCATCAATCAACAGATAAGTGAGGGAAGAGTTCCCTCACCTTGTCCTTCTCAATCCACTTTGCCTTGCTTGGATGTGTGCCCTTTAAGGCTACTCAAAGATAATCAACATCACCCCTACGTGAAGTCATCGTCCTTCTATCCAGGATGATATATTCCTTTAACTCATCCAAGTACCCAGGAACAAACTCATCAACTGAAGGTATTGAAACTTCTTCATCCTAATCCATGATCATAGGAGGCTAAAAAAGTTTCAAGTTCTCTACATTTGCTACTAAGTAAATCTGCATATAAGGTGGAAGATCCAGATGAAAATAATTGGTACCACTTTCCTTCAAGATAGTGAAGGGTTCATAATGAATGGGATTAATTTTCTTGCCTTCACCCTTCAATCTCTCCTTGCTGATGTGAAGCCATACCCGGTCTCCAACCTGGAACTGATGATCAACCTTGTGCTTGTCATGTCGAGCTTTATACGTTGCTTGAATTTTCTCCAACTGTTATCTGACTTCTTGGTGCACCTGCTAGATCCTTTGGATGAACTTGCGGGCTTTGTCCTTTGTTCTTTCTTCATTTGCATTGGTATCTCTCCCATACATCAAGTCTAAAGGAAACTTGGGTAGGTACCCAAAACATGTCTCAAAAGGAGAACACCGAGTGGAGGAATGTAAGGCTCGGTTGTAAGCATGTTGTAGGGTATCTTTTCATCCCATAACTTGGGAAGCTTGCTCCAGTAGCCTTGAAGCAAAAGTACCACTATTCGGTTTACCACCTCTGTCTGTCCGTCAATTTGTGGATGGAAAGTAGTGCTCCGCTTCAATTTGGTGTCCATCATTCTCCACAAGCTTGTCCAAAAATCCCCAAGGAATCGAGTATCTCGATCCTAGATCATTTATGTGGGTAACCCAAAGTGAACCCAAATATACTGAAAGAAGAGATTAGCAGTCTGTTCAACAGTGATCTGCTTTTTACATGGCATCAAGATACACATATTGTTGAACCTATCCACTGCAACATACAAATAGTCAAGACCCCCTTTTGACATTGGTAAACCCCCTACAAAATCCATGGAGATACTTTCCCATGGATGGGATGGAACAAGAAGTGGTGAGTATAGCCTCAGTTTCCTATTAGTGGGCTTACAAGTAGAACACGTCACACACCCCTTTACATATTTAGTTACAATTGCTTTCATTTGAGGCCAGTAACGAAACCTCTGCAAATGATCCATAGTTTTTCCTACCCCAAAATTCCTAGACACAAGAGAAGTGTGAGTTTCTCATATTACATGGACTCGTTCACTTGTAGGAATACATAGCTTTCCAAAATGGTAGAGTAGTTTTCCCTGCAGACAATAGTTCTCTACCTGTGCACCATGGGTTAGCTTCTCATATAGTTCTTTAAAATCTTCATCAATGACATATTGTTCCACATAGCTATCACGAGATAAAGAAGTATTCTTCAAAATAATAGGAGAAACAATAGGAGGTCTAGAAATCATATCAGGTACCTTGTTACTTGTACCCTTTTTGTACTTGATTACCCAATGAAATTGTTGTACAAAACCCATCCATCTGTAGTGTCGAGATTGTTGTAGTTTGGTCTGTGCTTGGAGATACTGTAAAGGTTGGTGATCTGTATGTATGATTGTTTTCCTTTCCTAACAAGTAGTGCTTCCATTTCTTTACGCTTTGAACTAATGCATACAACTATTTATCATATGTAGGATAGTTAACAACAACTTGGTTTAAAGTTTCAGAGTGGTAACATATAGGCTTACAATATTGCATCAATACTGCACCCATGGCGTATCCGCTGGCATCTATCTCAATCTCAAAACGTTGTTGAAGATTCGATAGTGCTAATACTGGTGTGGTACTAATCTTCTCCTTCAAAGTGTCGAAATATTTTTGTTGCTTTCCTTCCCACTGAAAAAGTGTTTTTCACAATGGTTAAGGCATGCAAAGGAGCTGCTATAAAGGAGAATTTTGAAATGAACCTCCTCCAATAATGGAATGCACCTAAGAAGCTCTGGATCTCGGTTACACTTTTTGGCTCAGGCCAATTTACAATTACATCAATTTTGGAAGGATCAATTTTTAATTATCCTCTTCCTACAATATGACCTAAGTATAAAAGTGCAGTCTTGCCAAATTCACATTTAGACAATTTTACATACAAATTTTCCCTTTGCAAAGTATCCAATACTTGTTTTACATGCCTCACATGTTCATCCCAAGTCCCGCTAAAAATAAGAATGTCATCTAAATATATAATCACAAAATCATCTAGGAAAGACATGAATACATCATTTATCACATGCATGAAAGTTGTCGGAGCATTAAAAAGACCAAACAACATAACTAACCACTCAAACAATCCATGTTTGGTTTTAAAGGAAATCTTCCATGCATCCTGTTCTGCAACCCTGATTTGATGGTATCCACTGCGCAAATCCAACTTAGTGAAATAAACAACATTCTTTAACTGATCAAGTAAATCATCTATACGAGGAAGAGGGTATCGATTTTTCACCGTGATTTTATTTAAGGCTCAGTAATCGACACACATTAACCATGTGCCATCTTTCTTTGGCACCATCACGATCAAAGAACCACAAGGAGATGAACTAGGCTTGATGACCCCTTGATCTAATAAGCCTTGTACCTACTTCTTGATCTCTGTCATCTCCACAACTGACATCATGTACATGCCCACATTAGGAAGAGGAGAATCATGTTGAAGATGTATCTCGTGTTGGATTTCCCNGGATGTTCTGACATCTTTCTCTCTTACGACCATGAGTACATATCTCTTATTAGTTTTTATGAGTCTCTTCATTTGTCCTGCACTAACAAGTGTTGTATTTACCCTCATGTTGTGAGCTCTAACAATATCTTCCACTCCCCCTTTAGTAAGGTGGTACTTTTTCTCGCGACGAAAGAAGATTTCTTTTCTATCATAAAGATAAGGACTTCCCAACACTATGCCACATATATCAAGTGATACAACATCCAAATCTACTTCATCAATCAACTTCGAAGAAATAGAAAATATAACCCTACATTGTTTGGTGACATTAAGTTTTGCTTTATCACATACCCAACCAAGATGATAAGGCTTTGGATGTGGTTTCGTTTCAAGACCCATCTTTTTGACAAGTGCTTCAGATATTAAGTTTACTTGGGAACCCACATCAAATAATGTATCTATCATAGTGTGTTTAGATACAACTCTAATGTGAAATAATTCATTCCTCTTTTGTTCATCATCATGAGATTCATTATTGGAATTTGAACTAGCATGAAGGGAATCTTTACCTTGTACTCCAACCGTTGTGATCTTTCCTTCGTCTCCTGAATCGGAACCAAGATCTTGTTGCAATGTAGCAACGGTTTGTGTCTTCCCCTTTCCACCGAATTGTTTCGGTCTCTTCTCTGGATGCAGTTTCCAACAATGTTCATCATCATGACTGTTTTTCTTGCAATGAGTGCAAGATGGATTTCCTCCTTCTCTCATCATTGTGGTGGTCTTCTTGTCCTTCCTTTTAAACTTCTTAAAATGTTTATGTGGGAGATTGGAAGGTTTCTTTGTGGGATCTTCTTGAACATGCTTTCCCCTGTTTTCAAGGTGAGTGGCTTGCACACAAACTTCTTCAAAATTGGTGGGGTTAAACAAGAGCAAAGTATGACGAATATAACTGTGAAGTGCATCAATATACTTCATTAAAGTTTCAGAAAAATCCAAAGGAATGTTTAATGCAAGAGATTTCTTCCTAAATTATTCTGTGAAACTTTGTACAGTTTGACCTTTACTTTGCCTTAAAGTTTGTCATTCCATCATTGCTTTATGTAAATAACCCAATGGATAAAATTGCTTCCTTATCATTGATTTAAATTTTGACCATGAGGAAAGAAGATTACCACACTTACTTATGTCCTGAAGTTTTCTCTCCCACCATACGAGAGCGGTGCCTTCCAACCAAAGAGAAGCCAGCTGCACTTTAACTTCCTCTTCATCAATATGTTGAACACGACAATATACTTCAATCTGTCGGATCCAATTATCTAGCTTTTCACGATTAATATCTCCATTAAACATAGGTAAAACAAACTTTACATAAAGCTTTAATAATTGTTTCTTAAAAGAGGCTTTATGGCTAGAATGATGAGAATGATGAGAATGCTCAGAGGAAGAAGAACTAGAACTTGATCGTGAAGATGGAGGCTCAAGAGAGTATCCTCCATCCCCTTGGTTTACCGAAGCATCATCATCAACATGTGCTTCATTTTTCTTCCCTTTATTCTTCATCATCTTCTCGTAATCTCCATACGTTCGTTCGACCATTTCTGACATGCGATAAAAGACCATATGGAATTTTTTCTCCTGTTCATCACGCTTGTCTTCTTCTATGATTTTCTTCCTTTGGGATGCACGACCAACTTTGGGATTGAAAGTTTTAAGAGTTCCTTTACCCTGCGTATGCTTGGCCCTAGTAAGCATTCACACTCAACAATTCCAGTCAAAGCCGATTGCCTTGATACCAACATGATCCAAGATCTTTTCATCGAGTGACTTATAAAGAATTTCATTAAATGAGCATAAATTAAAATGCACCATTAAAGAAGGAAAAACTCAATAATGAAGATACATAAGCATCAAATCTAAACACAAAAAAACTTGATAACAAAGTTCGTCCCTGGTGGACTATGTCTCCGGGTCGTTCTCTCAAATGGGTAGGCTTTTTCATTAACTCAGTAAAAGAATTTGGCAAAATACATAAGTATACCTCATTCTAAAATCAAGCTGCAAAAGTATTGCTCAGATCGGAAAACAGACATCACCACTGAATTCGTGGCGTCGAATTACCCAAAAATGACTGTCTCCACGCCTTGATCCGACTCTATCACTCCAGGTCCAAGAATATTTTTGTCTTGGTTTTCATGCCCTGCAACCTACAATAAATGTTGACGTACTCTATCTTGAATTGTGAGCCTGACCGTACCCATGCACGCCTCCTCTAAGCTCTGGGTGGATGTACTTTTTAAATATTAAAAAGGGCATTGATTACAATGTGGGCCCATTGGCCCATTGGTATATGACACATATATTAAGGTATTTAATAAGGGGGGAGGTCCCGGGGTCAAGCCCGCGGGCCTCCTCTTTTGGCTTGACTGTTGTAACTTATATATATATATATTTAAATATGTTCGCTCTGCTACTTTGGCGATGGTTCTATCCGTTGGTTGGTTGCCGGATTTGGTGGGGTCCTGCCAGATTTGGCGCACCTACCAAATCCTATTTTTTTTCAAAAATTCAATCACAGGTTTTCATTGGGCATTTGCCCACTGCCATGTGGTATCTCATGACTGGGCCATGTGGCAGCCACCAATTGGACCACGTCAACCACTGTACCGTCAACCTGCCATGTCAGCGCTATGTCATTGTACGGATGCCACTTCAGCTGCCAACTCAGCCTGTCACATCAACGCCACGTCAGTGTATGGACTGCCATGTGGCAAAATCTTACTGGTCCACAGAATGGCCAAGAAATGCCAAATATGGGTGACACGTGGCAGCCTCTGGTGTTGCCACGTCACCATGCTGACGTCAACATGACACATGTCATCTCCTGCTCATGCCACGTGTGTTGTACGGATGTTGACATCATCCGTACTGGTGCTGACATCATCAATACAGATGTTGACTCATCCCCTTGCTGACTGGGTTAGGTTGACCAAACTTTGACCACGAATATCTTTCGATCTGTAACTTCGTTTGACGAGACATTTGCGCCGTTAGAAATATTGCAACGCACTCTTCACGATGATGTCATTTTCACTAAGTTTTGAGAACTTTGAATTTTTTCCCTTTCTCTATCTGTTGAGGCCATTATGAGCATCCTGCATTGCTTCTGCGAGTTCTGAGTTGTTCTTAGTCTTCAATGGATCCTTTTTGGATCAAATACCTTAGGGGTATGCCACACATTATTAATATGACTTTTGTAATGATCCCAAGCCATTATGCAAGGATCATCACGGTTTTGGGTGTCTTCTTAAAACTTTTGCTGAGTGAGGTATTTTGTCAAACATTTTGTTGGCCTACTTGTTTAGATGTATTTACTTGCAAGATGGCCTCTTGATTTCGGCCTTAGGGTTTTACTGATGTGTTTATATATGTGTTGCAGCAATAAACAAGAAGATATAACCATGTAACATACTTCAACCATATGCAATATGATAGACAAGCCAAAACATCCCAAATATGATTTTATTCATGAAATAGAGAAACCTGCTACAATGACGATGCCGATTTGGAATGCTCAACAGATGGCTCCAAGATAGAAGTATGAGCTGCTACAAAAATCTCCTGACAATACAAAATAAGCCTCCAAAGGCTGGATATACAATGAAGACTGAATACAAGAAGATTTGGGTTGTACGACTGCTAAACCCCCAAGCTGGAAGGTGCCACGTCTTGTTGGGATGCTGAAGTTCCTCAATAATTTGGCCCTGTTGCCAAATGTGTCCAATCACCTCAAGAAAGATGCCAAACAATAGATCGGGTGATGGAAAGGACAACCCAGGTGTCTGAATCTCCAAGATCCCTCTCAAACCCTGTAGATATGAACTCCTCCACTAAATGGTGCGCCCCCCTGGATGCCTGAAACCCTAGATAATTTGGCCTAGATGAATGAGGCCTCCAAACCTCCTGAAACTCTCCAAAATGATAGATCGGGCAGTCACAAACCCCTGGAAGAAGTTTCAAGGTAAGATATGAGGTATAGCCTCCTAGATCTGCAAATCCATGAATCACCAAATCGTCCTCTCTCTCCCAAAGCCATCCCAACCTGTAGATGATGATCTAGCCATGGTAACTCCTCAAGAATGGACTAGATCTCACGTCCAAAGCCCTGCAATGAATACTCAGGTGATAGAATCTCCAAAAGCCCTACTAATCACCTGCAATGAATCTCTCTCCAAGAATGGTGTGTCCCCCTTGCTGGAAACCCCCAACTGGTGCGCCCTCTCTTTATTTGTACAAGCAACTGATGTGGAATCCTCTTGCAACCGAGTAGATCTGGAACTAGAATGGTGTGGGAGCGTATTGCATCTTCGAGACCAAGCTTGAGATAAGCTAGGTGGGATCTTTCACCACCGAATTGTCCTCTAGGGTTTGTTAAGTCAAAACCCTCAAAACCCTCAATGCTGGGCGCACTAGCTAGAAGCCAGACATGAAAATATGATCATACATGAATGAATGAGTAGAGGCCCTTGCCTTTCCTTTATACTTTTTGGCTCATCTTCTCCCTCCAAGTGAATTTCATTTTATTAATAATTAATTAATTAATTAAATCACTTTAATTAATTAATTAACCTTTTTACCTCTGAAAATCACCTTATCTCTCTTTGTGGCTTCCCTGGCCACTGAAAGTCACTTCTAGCCATCCCATCCTGTAGTGTTTCTCCTCCTGATTCCAATGAGCTATTACACTGAGAGGTTCCTCCAAGTAATGTGCCCAAAATGACCTCTTCAGTGAATTTAATTGACTTATAGCTCAAACTAGTCAAAATCATGGAAGTCATCGGAATGCAACAAAACCAAAGCCAACCTGTGTGGAATGGCTCATAATGATGAGATATGATGAGAAATGCGAGTTGGACCTCACAATGCATCTCAATAACCCCTATACTCGCTATAACACCCATCTGGCTACTCTGGTCATCATAAACCTCTGCACTATGACGATGTCCCAAAGTGGGGACATTAAAACTTTGAAATTCTTTGTCAATATGGATGAGTTGTAGACACTTAGTGATGGAATCAATTTTTTTCATGGCTTCTCTTTCATTCCTTTTTCTTATCAGTAAAATCTCTAGATCACATACCATGGAAGAAATAGGTTGTCCTAGAACCCCATCATTCCACCATTGTATATCGATGACCATGTGGACATGGGATTATACTTGTTCAATACTACATGTACATGTGGGTTTTTCTAAATGCGAGACATTGAAAGGTAATGTGGCTAGGAGTGCACAATTTATTACAACTCTAAAAAACCCTAAATGGGCATAGGGCCCTATTAAGCAATAGAAAAGA
>SNQJ01S0012862.1:20210-32117 GCA_010110895.2 Picea sitchensis
AGAAGTAAGTGGGATTGTACTCTCAAGGTATCCACAAGAAGGTTGGCAGCGAGATCATCAACCTTCTTCAGCTTTGTAACTTTCTGATTCTGGTTTACCAGGAAGCCGATTAATACACTCTAACCGTTCTTGTCAAAAAAAAATGATAGACAAATTTAATCCCAAGCCTAGCTGAAAAAAGGATTATAATGACAGAAGTAAGCTTAATCTACGGCCTAGCTGAGAACACTCTAATAACTTACCGATTTCCGTGTTAAAAAGAACACACACATTACGTCCTTCAGACCCTAGCAGGCTTCAAGCATCCTTAAAATCCTATCGCTTGTTGAACCTTAAATTATCCCTGGGGGAGTTTCGATCTCAAGACATCGGAGGCAGTGCAATGTCTTTATTAAAGGAGATGGAATTTGTGAGAATTCGGTAGCCTGTATTTCTGTAGATCTCGCCATCAAAACCTGACAACGACCTCATGTCTCTCAACTGATTATTCATGAAAACAGGAGAAGGGTTGGTGGCGAAAAAGGTGTTGCTATGGAGATTGGTGAATATGGTGGAGTGGAAAGCTACTCTCAAAAAGCACAGTCGAGAGGACACATTGAAGATTATAATTGGAAGACAATATTCCCGGAATTAGTGGTAAATATCGACCAGTCTCGAGTGACAAAACATCAGAGAGATCCATCCTTTAAAAAAAAATCCTTCAATAGTAATAAAATATGATCTTATCCAAAAAAGATGATAACTATTGTTGGATGTGTAGCCTTTGTTCAATGGAGTTGTGCAACGGATATGGCGGCAATATGATGTGGATAGTTGTGCCTCATGTACCACAGATACATTGAAATTGTTTGAAGGATACGTGAATTAGAATGATGGAGATGGTTGTGATTCTGTAAAATAAGTAAAATGAAGTTCCACAAAAGATATTAATGTACATGGTTTTGTTGAGGGATGGAATTTGATCGGAAAATTGTTAGTTATGGTGAGATTTGCTTATATTTTATGGTTAAAAATGTATTTTATCCATCAACTTTTTTCATTTAAAATGTTAAAATGAATGTATAGTCAAATTTAATTGGTTATTTAATTTTAAAATTTCAATCCTCGTGTGCCTCATACATGATAGGCATAAAGAAAAAGACAATGCATAGACTTGTAAAATTTCAAAATTTCAATACTTGAGGCATGTCACATATTTCCACATGTGTCATATGAAAGGTGGAACCAAACAGATACAAGTTATGGAAATAGGTTATCCAATGAGTAGGTTGTGTTGATGATTTTTATGATTTTTATCCTTACCTGTTGAAAGGAGTAGGATTTTTTTATATTTAAGACTTTATGACACGGGATCTTTCTTGTTAAAAAAATATTTACTAACAAATATTTTTGTATAAGAAAAAGTAATTTTGAAAAACTTGTAATGGAAAAAGGTTAAATGTTTTATGAATTTGACTTATTTGGCCATACAATCTTTTGCCAAAATTGTAATTTTGGATCAATAGAATTGTTGTTTTTAATGAAAAATTGATTGATACCCTTGAATATTTCTATTGCAATCATCATGCAATGTTAATATATAATTTCTATAATTTCATCAATATTTTATGTTAAATAAATTAGTTTCCCTTCACATTATTATTTTAAGCAATCTAAAAAGTCATTAAAATAAGACTTTATAATAAAAATGAGAAAGTGATATGATACCTACCAAATTCCAATAAAATGAATTCACTTAGAACTTAAACTTCACCTATCTAAAGTTAGAATTGCATATTTCTGAATTTGATGGAAAACATTTCTATGAACTCAACTCAACTGTGTAAAAACGGTTAAATGATCTTTCTTTTAAATTCATTATCACATGAATCACTTTGTTCATTGCATATGTTTTTTTCCATTGTTGCTTAGAACATATGTTTAGTAAGCCTTTGAACTTATTAGTTTAAACTTGGTTATGGATACTAAAAGTTTGTATTCACTATGCTACTCAAATTTAAGTTGTTGTAATTATAAATTATATTTTATTAAATAATTTTTTTTTAAGTTTTTAAATTATTTATAGTTGAAATATGTGCATTTGTTATAAAAATATATAATTAGCAACTCAATAAATTTATGATTTATGTCTAGAATGTCAAAACTAAATAGATGTGTTACTATTTTACTTATTTTTCAATTAACAAATTAATATGATCGTAAAATATTCATCATTTTGATGAGATTGTTTTTTATTTAATTTTCACTTAAATTTGAAATGCTTATAATTGATTGGATAGAGAAAAAGCTATTCTTTTAGCTACAAGATTCTTGAAAAAACAACTAAAAACAAATTATCTAGTGAATCACTTTCTATTCAATAATTTAACTAAATTTTTTTACATTTCATTTGTTTTTAATTTCTAAACTAAATGTTTAGATTTTGGTAGGTTATAGAATGAATTTAAGGTTTTCAAATAAATATAAATATGATAGCCAATATTTACTAAACCATTGATCCTTCGGTATTTTATCTCATTTAAATCATTGAATCAATGTTGGTGGCTCCCATTATGGCTATCTAACACTCATTGTTATATTGATAAATTTCTCAAACTAACAAACAACAAAGCAGGAAGTATGATCTAATAATATATCTTTGGTTAACTGAAATTTAAGTTTTTCATGAAATCTTTAATATTTGATAAGTTAAGTTTATTTGATCTCATATTTTTAATTTTATTTTTATGTTATCATTTAAAATATTAAAAAAAACTCCCATTATAGCTATCTAACACTCATTGTTATATTAATAAATTTTCCTTACCAACAACAAATTGTTATATTAATAAATTTTCCTTACTAACAACAAAGCAGGAAGTATGATCTAATAATACCTTTGGCTGATTGAAAAACGTCTTTCAGTTTTAAGTCTTTCATGAAATCTTTAACATTTGATAAATTAAGTTTATTTAATCTCATTTTAATTTTTATATTTTCATTTAAAATATTAAAAAAAGTTTGATATTAAAATATTTCATTGATTATCAAAAAATTTATAATTATAAGATCTCCAAAAACCTTTTTAAGTTGAATTGGTAGTTAACCCGAGGTCATATTGTTTTGTCTTACAATTAATTTTTTTTGTTGGGTTTGGTAAATTTTATTTTCTCTTTTCTTATGAGAATGATGCTCGTAAGTTGGATACAAAATACTCTACTTTTCTTCACAACAAAAACACCATAACCTTCTTTTTGATGTCCATTCTTTAAGTAGCACACTTTATGCAACAATCTACTTTATGAAAGTGTTTCTTTTCTTCACAACAAAAACACCATAACCTTCTTTTTGATGTCCATTCTTTAAGTAGCACACTTTATACAACAATCTACTTTATGAAAGTGTTTATTTGAGTAAGCTTGGAATCTTTTATTTGATGAAATTATTATACAAGTGTATGACATTGTTATTGAAAATATAAGCACTTCCTATGAGGATATATTTTTATAATTATTTTATTAGTTTTACTTTATAACACATCAAATCGTGATATCTTGAAAAATGAAGAAGACCTTAAAACATTGGCAAAAACTTGCCTTTTTTAAGTTAAAATTTTGTTGATAATCTTATGTTGTAAAACTCCACCAAGTTACAAACTACATTAATTGAGTAATATTGATGGTTATTACTCCCTTTATTATTACCAAGTTACAAACTACATTAATTAAGTAATATTGATGGTTATTACTCCCTTTATTATTGTTGTCATTACTTGTTAGCTTTTGAGGCATTTTTGTCTTTTCAAATTCTAACAATGCTTATATACAAGGTTATCATGATCATCTTTCCCACATGTATGTGACAATATTGTATATTTAGATCTTACAAATCAAAGTGGGCTTGCCACTAACAATAAATGAACTAAGTCCTTTTGCTTTCACTCTTTTTCTCACATGTCATTTCTTACATGAGTTTGACCATGTTTCTTAAAAAAATTAATTGGAGAAGGTTGAACATCTTGTAGATTTTTTTATATGTGTATTAACACATTTTTTGGTCCATGTTAGGCTATTCTAAATTTTCAGTGTGATCAAACTTCTCCAAGCCTCATTATGCTTGACCCCTCATGAGTGACTAGAACTTACATTTCATCATGCTTTCATATGTGATTACCTTCATGTCTATGACCAACACCTATCCTTTATAGTGCTTGCACTTGCACTTTCCTTCACATGTCAAAACAACTCTTGATCTATAGCATGCCATCTATCCTACATCAATGCTTGATCTACATTGTGTCAACTTGAGTTACATATCAATGCATGATCTTGCTACCACTTCAACCCATTAGTTCATGTCACTTATATATCTTATARTTTGGAGGATCAATGYACTTTCTTATCTCGGTACTCAAATTTGACCAACTTTGTTCCAATGATTAACTTTGATTGAMTCAAAGTRMAATCAACCAACCTAATACTAAGATTCAATTGGTCAATTATTCTTGTTTGTTGTTCCTAAGGTCAACCAATTGTTTCCACCTCATTTAATGCATTTGATCACTCAAATATGCATAAATAGGTATTATTCTACTTGTCATTTGAAACTCGTGTTCTAATTTTTGCAAGAATTCACTTGATACAATCATTCTCATTGGTTGTGTTACATCAATACTTTACATCATATAAGTTTGTGACATTCTTTATTATTCATTCATTAGTACCGGTATAAATGTAAAATTGAGTAATTCTCTAGTATTGTGGTTTGTTATTGTTCATTGGTTTTTTATCACATCTATATGTGTGGATGGTTCACACTTGACCCATTATGTTCATCAATGCACTCTATAATATTGAATATCATTATTCACTTCACTAACTAATGTTCATAATAATTATCTCTCCCGCACTTCTATTATTTAATTCATATGAGCTTCTTCTTGGTTTAGTTACTATTCATGGACCCTTCTTGGGGAGGAAGCATAAGTATACAACTTTGGACCCGATTTGTTTGGTTGGATAAGGCTAATCAATCAAATTTTTCTATATACATGATTTCTTGAGTGTCTAAACGAAAATGGAAGGGAATGAGCAATCAACTAGAGGGAAGGAAAGGAGGAGTTTTATATTTCAATTTATTCCCTATGATAGTAGCATTGACTGTTGATTTCTTTTTTGTGGCTACTTGTTCCTTCAATGCTTTCAACATCAACTTCCTTTGTCGCTCGATGCCACATAGATCATGCAGAGAAATGTTGGTTCTAATCTTTTTCATATCCTCAACAATATTGTATTCCATTTAAGCAGTTGAGGAAGAACTAATTGAAGGTGCTGAAGGGGTGGCAGTGGTTGTAGTTTTCTTGGTTGTTGTAGTAGAAGATGAATGACAAGTAGTTGTCCTATCATGTGAATTCCATTGTTACCACAATGGTTTTTTAGATTTTATTGTGCACAAGCCACACGGTTTGACCAATTTACTCACAAACAAAAGACTAATATGTGACCAAGGCCTTGATCGTAATGTTGGCACTGTTCGCTGGTATTAGAGAATAAACGTTCTTATTTATGTGTTAGTTTTTAAACACTTTCTAAGAGATTTATGAATTTCTCTACATGTTTAGTAGATCAAGGGAAGTAAATCCCTATTTGGACATGTTCAAAGTACCAAAGGCACATGGTTGGCCATATGCCTTCAACCCAATAATAAAAATAACAATAACATCCAACACGGTAAGATAAAAATGGAATAGATTTAGGTAGAAAATCAAGTCAAGATACCCAAGTACTTAATATGAGATCCAAGCCATGCCAATGAGGCAACCTCCAATACAAATAACAAACAAACAAATCTCAAAATTTATTCCTAAAGATGAATATCTACTCTCTATTTGTATAGATAATTAGGTTGGACAACCCCATTGATGCAGCAGGCGTCCACCCTCTGCCATCAAAGTACATATGCAATGGAACATTCCTTGAGTTGTGCATAATTAGGACCACAACTACCCTAATGCTTCTTCCTCACTGTTACATTTCCCTTATTTGTCAACCCAATCATGCCATAACCCCTAGGGTTGTACATTGACTATCACATATCCATGTTTGCTTCCATGTAACACCAGTAAATAGATGTTGCAGAAAAACAAAATGTGTGAACTAGAATGACACATTCACTTGCTTCAACTTGTCTCCTACTACAACACATCTCTTGTCGCACCACATCTTTTATTGTGGCACGCCTTTGTTGTAATAGGTCTTTGCTACAACATGTCTCTGTTGTAACACACCATTGATGCAACATGCATCCTATTGGAACACATCTTCTATTGTGACACATATTCTATTGAGTTTGTAGTGGTGCCATTTGGGTTGACAAATGAACAACTACTTTTATGTGTTTGATGAATGGAGTGTTCAAAGGCTATCTAGACAAATTTGATGTTGTCTTTTCAAACAATATTCTCATTTACTCCAAGATAGAGGAGGAACATGAGCATAATTTGAGGTTGGTGCTACAAGTGTTGAGAGAGCACCAATTGTATGCCAAGTTAAGAAAGTGCACTTTCTATCAAAGGAAAATCCACTATTTGGGCCACATTATATCAAAAGAGGGCATAGGAGTGGATCCAGAAAAGATTGAGGCGATCAGAGGATGGCCAACACCAAATAATATCTCAGAGAGGAGATCATTTATGAGATTATTTGGCTACTATATGAGATTCATTGAAGGTTTCTCCAAGATTTCACATCCAATCAGTTCACTAAAAAATGAAGGAATGAAGTTTGAATGGACTTCAAAATGTGAAGAGATTTTTTATCACTTGAAGGAATTATTAACCAATGCACCTATTTTAAATATTGATGATATAGAGGAAGACTTTTTTCTATGCACTGATGCCCACAAGGAAGGACTTGGTGGAGTCCTTACTCAAAATGGGAATGTCATATGCTATGAGTCAAGGAAGCTAAAAGAGCATGAAATATACTATGTCACACATGAATTAGAGCTAATAGTTTTTTTCCGTGCATTGAATATGTGGAGGCATTATTTCATGGGAAGAAAATTCGAGCTAAGGATAGACCATAGTGGTCTAAAATACTTGTTTGAGTAGCCAACATTAAATCCCAGATAAATCAGATAGTTGAAATTTCTCGTTGAATATGACTTTCACATCAAGAAAATCAAGGGAAAAGAGAATAAATTTGTTGATTCATTCAACATGAGGGTGCATGAGATGCATGCTACAATCATTAGCATGTACAGTTCATATTTAAAGAGAAGAATTTTGGAAGTTGTAGAAACAAACCAACACTATTTACAAGTTAAAGAGGGCATACAATAGGGTAAGGCATAACTGCAATATAAAGATTACAAGATGGAAGAGGATGGAATCCTTTTTTACAAGAAATAATTTTATGTTTCTAATTCTCAGGAGTCGAGAAATTTAGTGATGAAAGAGATGCACAATGTGCCTTATGTTGGACATCCAGGGTTAACCATACCAAAAAGATATTGCAATTGTAATAGGCCAATATTTTTGGCTTGAAATGAAGAAATATGTGGTTGATTACATATTCAGGTGCATGGAATGTCATAAAGTAAATTTTGAGCAAAAACATCTAGCATGATTGTTACAACCATGGAAATGGAATATTATTACTATAGATTTCATCACCAAATTGCCCAGGATGGTAAAGCAACATGGTTCCATCATGGCAGTGGTGGACAAGCTTACAAAGGTTGCACATTTTATTCCAATCAAGATGAGTTATAAGGAAGACAACATTACCGATATTTACATGAAGGAAATTTCCAAGCTACATTGTGTGCCTAAGGCACTAGTATCTGACAAAGATTCCAAATTCACTTCCAATTTCTGGAAGGGTTTGTTTAAAGGCTTTGGGATGAATATGAATTTTAGCATAGCATATCACTCAGAGTCAGATGGTAAGATCGAGAGGATCAATCAAGTTATTTAAAATATGATAAGGATATATGTTATGAACAATCCTTTCAAGTGGGAAGACTATCTTCATTTGGTTGAGTTTGCATATAATAATGGGTATCAAGAATTTATGAATATGATCCCATTTGAAGAGTTGTATGGAAAAAAATGAAACACGCTACTGAGCTAGGATAATCTAGAAGATAGAGTCATTAATGGGCTAGAGTTGCTCAAGGATATGGAAGAGTAGATGATAAAGATTAGGCAAAATTCAAAGTCTACACAGGATAGGAAAAATATCTTTGCAAGAAAAGGAAGAACACGTGGGGAATTCAAAGTGGGGGAGCATGTATTCCTGAAAGTAAAGGCTAAAAATAGTTCACTGAAATTGGGGAGCTACTCAAAATTGGTAGCAAGATATTGTGGGTCATTTGATATTCTATGGAGGATCAACCATGTTGCATACATGCTTGCATTTCCTACATCCATGTGAATTCATAATGCATTTCATGTGTCTTTGTTAAATAAGTATGTGCCTAATCCTTACCATGTGATTGTGATCTAGATGGAGCACAAGGGTCACTTCTAGGTCCAGTTGGTGCACATATTGGACAGGAAGATAAAGGTGCTCAAGAATCAAGCCATTGGCCTGGTAAAGGTCCAATGCACCTACTATGATCCTGAAGGTCCCACGTGGGAGCACAAGGAGGTTGTGAAGGAGGAGTACCCACATGTTTTTACAAATTTTGAGGAAAAATGAATGTATAATTGTATGTAAATGCATTGAGTAAAGTGCACAAATAAGGGGGAGGGGAATGTCATACCCTCATATTGATCCCCGTGTTTGTAATATGTTTAGGTAAGTATGGTTTATAGGTTGGTGAGCTAGTATGATTTTGGGTCGGAGTTCCTGTAATGTTTTGGGTCAAAGAGCCTGTATTGATCAAAGGTTGAAGAGCTTAGAAATGTAATTGTACATGAAATATCATTAATAAAATACATCATGGTTGTATACCAAGTCATACAAAGAGTGTGGGGGGCTAGGAATCCATGAGAGGAAAGGTGAGGGGAGTAAGGGGCTTGGGAAGGGGACTAATTCAAGAATATAATAAAGTATTCCTAAGCCTAAGTCTTGATTTCATGTGATGTCCCAAAGTTTCTAAGAGATGGAACGAGTTCCCAAGTGGTGGGAGAGTGGCTCCTTTAGTGCCACTTGTCAAAAAGAATCCATGCATATTTAAGTTGAGAGCTTAATGGAAAATAGGACCATTATGTTCACTCTTTATACCATTGTTTCCTAGGCATGTTGGGGTGTAATCTAGGAGATCCACTATAACATTCTTACCTTATGAACCTTGAGAATTGTAGGCGAATTTTTGTGGACAATTCTCCTTGGGTTTCCTTTCCTTGGAGGGATAATTGTGTGGGCAGGTTTCCCAATGTGTGAGGCCTAGAGGGTTCTTAGAGACTCCGTTATTGTAGTTGGAGTTCCTGGAGCCACAACTCTAAGAATTCCTAGATAACCTGTGAAATATCCTTGAAAGGTAAGCAGGAAAACCTGAGGTACTACGGAGTAGAGAAGGGGTACACTTCCTTGGTTTTTACAGGATGAGGGGAATGAGATATTTCTGGTTGGGATTGTTGTAGGAGTTTGGAACCTTACCCTAGTTTTCTATTTGTATTGATTGTTAGACCTAGTTGCCTTAATTAGCCTTTCCCCTAGTGGAGTCATGGCTCTAGCTCATGAGTGACCTACTGCTGAGAGAGTTGGAGTAGTAGAGTGTAACACCATGTTTCCCCCAGTTTGTAAAAATAACTGGACTAGCCAGAACTATGGCAAACTCATGAATGTGAATATGAGATGTGAATGGACCTTATGGAAAAGGTCAAGGAATGCGAATAACATTATGAATTTTATATTGCAAGAATACTAAGAGGGGATGTGCAGAAAAAGAGACCATGATGGTGGTGGAAGGCACCTGGAAAGGTGGCGTTAACTTCCACCGAGAATTAATACCGTATTTGGACTCCACTGGCCCGGAGAACCAAAAGCGGCTCGCTGGTCCCAAATTAAATGTCTCGCAGGCTGGTAGGTAGATGGCTCCTCAAGAATTAATGAGGGATGGAGAGGTGAACCACCCATCCGTAGAGCCATCATGACTGACCAGTGCAAGGGAAATCATGCCACATGTAACCTCGCAAGAGGATAAGGCGTGGGGGAGAAGCGATTGGGGGCAGACGCGATGGGAGGAAGAGAACTCTAGCAATACGCAGAGTGAGTGATAGCAGAGAGGAAGGAGAGTAACCTTCTCTCCTGGTCACTGGTAGACAGAGACGCAGTCTCACAGCATTGTGGTCTCATCTCGGGGGTGGCTAGTGGTAAATCCTTTGGGAGTCACTGAGCCTACGGTTGGGTGGAAACGAGCACCCCTCTCAGCAGTTGCTTAACCCCTGGTGTTATTTCTTATAAGTGTTTTGCCTCTGGCATCTTGATATATATATGTTTATTCTGATAATTATGACCATAAGCTATGAAACTGTGAATGATTTCATTGTAAGAATGTATGTATGATGTTTTGATCAATACTGGTAGATGCATGTTTATAATGGAAAGACTATGTATGACTCATGTCTTCATAAATCGCTATTTATATGCTTATCGACCTAATTCAGACCACATGTTTGATTCATGGGAGAAAGGTACCCTTATATACCTCAGATAGTACCCTGAGTGAATCTCCCCATAGAGATACCCTCCTTGAAAATCCCATCAAGAACCGGGAAAGCGATTGTGAAGGCGTAAGGCCTTAGTAACCCCACATGAGGAGGAACGATCCTCTTAAAAACCTGAGATGACAGCATAAGGAAGAAGTATCGAATCGACGGACGAGGTCCCGTTGGGAGATCTATGGTCACTCACGATCGTCAAATCGGAGGAAAAAGATGCAAGGTTAAGTACCTTATCCCTGATAGGTGTTGATCGATGGACGAGATTCCGTCGGGAAATCTATAGTCACACCCGACCGTTAGATTGGTAGGAGAAGGTAAGGTGTTAAATGTCTTATCCCTTTGTTTTCCGTGTCTTTGTGGGTAGCGAAGAATTTGGGATCGTAGATCTCCAAGGTCCATGAGATTATATGGACCGTTGATTTTTCCACGTCCAGGGAGTCGTGGAAGAATGCATGGGTAGTGGCCAATCTGAGCCATCAGATCTCGGCTGGAAAACCCAACAGCCGTTGGATATGTCAGGAGTTACGCGAGGGTTAAGACCCCAATGTATAGGGGTGAAAACCCTGGAATAGATCTGAGCCATCCGAATGACGGAGGCCACGTGTCATAAGATTACCCATTTCAGGAAATCAGGAATCGCAGAATCAGGAATCCTGATGACAAGAGTTTAGGATTTTCCATGGTGAAAACCCCAGAATAGATCTGAGTCGTCCGAATGATGGAGGCCATGTGTCGTAAGATTAGCCATTTCGAGAAATCGAGAATCACAGAATCGAGAATCCTGATGATGAGAGTTCAGGATTTTCCATGGTGAAAACCCCATAATAGATCTGAGCCATCCGAATGAAGGAGGCCACGTGTCGTAAGATTACCCATTTTAGGAAATCAGGAATCGCGGAATCGGGAATCCTGATGACGAGGGATCGAGATTTTCCATGGTGAAAACCCCGGGATAGATCTGAACCGTCTGATTGATGGAGGTCACGTGTCATGAGATTAACCGCATCGGGAAACCAGGGATCGAGAATTCGGGAGTCCCATGATCGAGAGTTCGGACTCTCGTGATGATAAACCTGATGAACGGATGAGATTCTTTCGAAGGATCTCAGGGTCTGTGACGACCGTTAGATGTGAGGAAGAGATGTCGGCTTTAAGTCGGGGCGTGAATGCGCATTAAGATAAGTAACGAGCAGATCTGGATGACCAGAGTCCACCTGCCTAGATCTACGGCTGAGGTTTCATTCCGGAGCCCC
>SNQJ01S0012862.1:36344-78369 GCA_010110895.2 Picea sitchensis
GGACCCCCTCCTGTCCTGTTGACTACCATGTCGCATTTCCCCTATGCCACGTGTACTCCACTTAACCATGCGACGGGGCCTATTCTCATTGGTTGTTCTCCATCCCTGTTGGGATTTGTCCCTATTGTCCGGTCGCTAGCCTTGTCGGGGTTCGACGGTTGCAAAGTCGAATGATTCGACATCACTATAGCGCTGAGGCGCGAAATACAAAGAGGCACCGTGTTTATTTGAACCATGATCATGATGTGCGATCACATGGGAACAGAGAGAGAGAGAAAGAGCTAGCTTGCGCTAGGCCTCCATAGGTAATTCAGGGGTTCGGATTCTACAGAAATCAACGAAAAGTTGATTGAGGTAGTGGGTATGTGACATAGAGTCTATGGATGGATAGAACGCTTGAGGTCTACAACTAGTTGGTGTTTTTCATAAAAGATAAGTGTTCACTTATATGTGTTTTAAATGTTTTTTATGATGTGTAATTATATGTGTTTAAATGTTGTGTGATTATGAATAGCTATGTATATTTATAGTTCTATATGTTATCATGAGTATGCATGGGATTACATGTCATCCATCATAATTGAATTCATATGATAGGATATATTATTAAAGGATATTAGAGCTTTGAATTTTTAAGGAAACATTATGTGGGAAACTGAAGAAACTTTCTAAGTACCCCACCATCCCAGTTGGCACATGGGTGGTTAGGTATGTTAGAAAATGCAAAGGCAATGAGAGGAGAATGTGAACAACATGTTAAATAGACATTTTTTACATGTTCATGAGTGCATTGCCTAGTTTTCATATCATTTAAGTGTTTCCATCATTGCTAGATAGGCACTCCTCTCTGATTTTCTTGAAAGCATTGGTCATGGTGCAATCCATCTTTGTGATATAGGAACTACATGTTGTTCCAACATAGGAAACTAAGATAAATTGTGCATTTATATTTGCATGCTATAGATATGGTACTTATTTGGTTAATGAGAGCAAGAGAAGAATGTATTCATCTCTAGCTACATTGAGCTTAGACAAAAACATATTGAAGGATGTGTTTTTAAGATATCTTTTGTGTTGTAAAAGGGAAAATATTTCTTTTTCTTTTTTTTTACTAGTGACAACAAAGTTCGAATGGATGCAGAATTTCATTTTTATCCATTAGAAGAAGTGGGAAATTAAACCTGCAACTGGAGCATCGATATTTCTTGCAAATTATTGTGTGGTGATGATTTTGAACCTAATCAACAAAATCCACAATCTCATTATCAAAATCTTGTCGATAAATTGGCACATTTTAGATCCAAAGAAACTCATGTTCATATTCATTTCCTTTATTTTAGAATTCAATAATGAAGATGTAGTCTTCTAGTTCTCCAAATAATTCATTATTGTATGAAATTAAATTTCAAAAATATGTCATTTTGTGTCTATAGTAGCATCTACAAATGACAAGGTGTTTTATGACCAATGAATCGATAGTTTCTTCAGAAATATTTTTTCAATTTTATCTGAATATTTGTTTTTAGTTTCTTGCAATGCATGGCCCAATGGAGCCTAAAGATGTTTAGCACTAGTAAATCAAAGTTCCAATGGATGCAAAATTGTAGTTTTATCCATTGCAAGAAGTGAGAAATTAAATCTACAACTGGAGCATCGATATTAGTGGAAAATATGACCATTATGTTAATTCTTGCTACCATTATTTCCTGGGCATGTTGGGGTGTGAGCTAGGAGAGCCACTGTAACCTTGTTACCTTGTGAACCTTGAGAATCCTAGGTGTATTTCTATGGACAATTCTCCTTGGGTTACCTTTGGGAAGGATGGATCCATAGAGGGAGAATATGTGGGTAGGTTTCCCAGTGTGTGAGGCATGGAGGGTGCTTGGTGACTCCAATATTGTAGTTGGATTTCCTAGAGCCACAACTATGAAACTTCCTAGATAGCCTATGATGGATCCCTGGAAGGTAAGCGGGACAGCCTGTGGGACTGTGGAGTAGAGAATGGGGTACACTTCCTTGGTTTTTGCAATATGAGGGGAATAAGATCTTGTTGGTTGGAATTATTGTAGGAGTTTGGTACCTTGGCCTAGTTTTTTATATGTATTGATTGTTAGACCTAGTTGGCTTAAGTATCCTTTCCCCTAGTGGAGTCATAGCTCCAACTTGGGGGTGACTTGTTGCTGAGAGAGTTGGAGAAGCAAAGCCTATGGTTGGATGGAATGCTTGAGGTCTACAACCAACTGGGTATTTTTCGTAAAAGATAAGTGTTATGTTTTATATGTTTTAAATGTTGTTTATGATGTGTAATTATACATGTTTAAATGTTGTGTGCTTATGAATAGTTGTGAATATTTATAATTATGTATGTTATCATGAGTATGCATGGGATTTCATGTCATCCAACATAATTACATTCATATGACAAGATTGTTGGAGTTACTTCACACACACCTAGGATTTCTTTTTCCTAAGGTTTTTCCTTGTTTATTAGTCATAATTAGTCATTATCTAGTCTCCTATATTTTAGGAGAGAATATTCCACCTAGAGAATATTCTCTTTCAGTTGACACTTGAATATTCCACCTAGAGAATATCTCTTTCAGCCTTGATAATTTCAATTTGACTAGTTGAGCTGAGTTTAGATGTTGCATTGGGATCACTACTATGATAATTCTGAATTGCCTTGAGATCATCACCAAATTGTGCATTAGCCTCGATTCCTTGAGAGCTAACTCCCTCTCTACCATCGCATGTTCAATCAGTTAATTTAAGACTAGTTGACTAGTTAACCTGGCTATGTGGCGGCCACTTTGCAACTTTCCCTCGCAGGAGACTAGAATAGGTGTGGCCTCACCTGTAACTCCGCCCGAGACTAGAATAGGTGGGCAGCTTCACCCTGCACAGGTGGCAGTTCACTCCCGTAATTGTTGGTGTGTGTCCAGATCACTCTAGACCACCACTATGGTGCATTGGTTCACCTCCAGTGTGAACTCATTGAGCTATACAGATATCATGTGTAAACTTTTCATTTTTCACAACGGTTAATGATAATTCTTTCATTCTTTCTCTCCTTCTTCTTCTTTCTCAAACTCTCTCTGCAAATGTGTGTATTATTGTTTAGCTAGATCTATTCTATGCAGGTTCAACACATTTACATGGTATCAAATCCGACATACTACTAAGAAAAATCTACAACAAATTTTTTTGCAGGTACAAAAGATTGAAGACAGTGGAAAGATGGAATTCTAAAAAGAATTCATTCTTACACCTTACAACTATTTTGCATGGAACGAGAAAATATCCATACATCTTCAACCCAGAGGGTTGTACAAGTTAACATTGAATATAGATACAAAACCAACATCAGCCATAGAAAAATCCAAGTACTTAAATCACATGGATGAGGCACTCAGAACAATTTGCAGTCTTATTTCTCCCAATCTCCTTTTTCACATATCTTCCTGTAAGACTCCCAATGAAGCCTGGACCACCTTGGAAGGGCTCTTTGGAAAACAGGATGAGATGAGGGGACACATGCTGGAGGTGGAGCTTCTGACATTGGATCAAAAAATCTTCGACAATATCCAAGATTTCTTTACAAAATTCAAGGATTTACTGTCGCAACTCAAAGCTTGCGGGGTTGATAAATCGAAGGAGGATAAACAAATGGTTCTCACCATTCTCTCCAAGCTTGGTCCTGAATTCTTTGTATTTGTATCTACATTCCATACTGTCAGATTTGCCTCTGGAGCCACCTGGAAGATGCCTTCTCTTGAGGAATTTATCGAATCCCTGACACAAGAGCAAACCAAGCTCATCAACATGGGCACAATCAAAGTCCGAAGGGCACATGGACTCACTGTGCATGATGGCAGCTACACATATCAGAAATATAAAGATAAATATAAAAGGAAAGCTCGTGCACATCCGAAGAAGGAAGGGTACACAAAACCTTTCACCGATGCCTCCGGATCCAAAGGAGAAAAGGGAAGAAAAGGGGAGAAATGTGCGTACTGTCACAAAGGATTCCATTCAGAATCCGCATGCATGCAAAAAAAAATAGATATGATGTCTCAAATACTTCAGCAAAACAACCTTGGATATCACATCCCCGAGGGTGCAAAGAAGAAGAAGGCAGAAGATCTGAATTCCAAGAAAGGCAATTCTAGCCATGCCTTGATTGCCATCAACTCCTCTCTCGATGCTTGGATCGTTGATTCAGGAGCATCACATCACATGTCTGCCTCAAAAGAAGTATATTCTTCTTTGGATGCATGCAAAGGTCCTCCCATTATGATGGGGGACAACTCTTCTATCGAAGTCACCGACAAAGGAAGGATTGAACTCACCAACGGAAGCTTCGAGAATGTGTTGCATGTTCCCAAGCAAGGATGATTTTAAGGATGGAAATTTATTTTAAAATGTAGAAACCTTGGCGAATATCACTAATCCTTCATATGTCAACTATAAATGTTTGGCGATATTTTTTTTTAAATATTCAAATTTCTAAGTATTTTATATAGTTTTTATAAAATTTTGGCGATTTTTAAGGTAAAATAATTTTTTCCTATAGAATTTGGGCAAATCATTTTTAAAATAGCAAATCTTGTTTTTGGAAAAACCATGGAAAATTAGCCCATGAGCGAAATTTAGCCCCTAAAATCATCCATGTTCCCAAACTTTTTGTCAACCTTCTCTCCCTGTATCAAATGACGAATTCCAGCACCGGAAAGAAATTTGTATTCACACCAAATTCCATGGACATCTACGACATGAAAACCAACTCTAGGGTTGCTACTGGTGAGGTAAATCATCAGTCTAGATTGTATACATTTTCTGAATTCATTGAACCTGATTCTGCATTACTGCTTACTCATGCTGATGAAAGTAGTAGTATATGGCACGAAAATTTTGGACATTTGAATTTTAGATACATGCAACAACTTAGCAAGCAAATATTAGTTTATGAGCATGCACATGTCAACTCTTCTTCAAACAAGAGTTTTGATTCAGAGGATTCGGATGATTTAGATTCAGAGTCAGTACAGTCAAATGTAGAGTCAGAGCATCCAGATGTAGTTGCAGAGCCAGAGTAGAGGCCCAAGTGGGCACAAACTAATCTCCAGGATGTAAGGGATCTCGTTGGTGATCCAACCGATACTATGAGGACTCGATCTAATTTCGAGGAGCCTCATGTTGCACTCACTGCCACTGAACCATTGCCTTCCAGGCATCTTTTCTTGGTTTAGTCTTCAGATCCACAGTCTTATGGCGAGGCTGTTGGAAATGCCTTTTGGAAATTCGCCATGCAGGAGGAGTACAACTCCCTCCTCGAGAACCAAACTTGGGATCTGGTTCCCCTTCCTTCTGGGAGGAAAATTGTCAGATGCAAATGGGTCTACAGGACCAAGAGCGCAGTGGATGGAAATATCAACAAATAAAAATCTAGGCTTGTTGCCAAAGGCTTTCAATAGGTTCATGGTATTGACTATGATGAGACCTTCGCTCCAGTAGCAAAGATGGATTCCATATGATTGGCACTTTCAATTGCGGCAGCCAAGGGATGGGAAGTCCATCAGATGGACGTGAAGAATGCATTTCTTCACGGTGATCTCTCTGAGGAGATCTACATGGATCAGCCCCAGGGACTTATGCAGGACTCATCTTTGGTCTGTTGACTCAAGAATTCACTTTATCGCCTCAAGCAAGCTTCGAGGGCATGGTATGCCAAGATGGACTCCTACCTGTTGTCATATAAATTTGTACATTGTAAATCAGACCTGAATGTCTACATGCTTAGGATGACTGATTCACTTCTACTTTTAGTTCTGTATGTCGATGATTTGCTGATCACCAGTTGCTTGCTGCAACAATTGTTGCATTCAAGAGGATTCTTCATGACAGGTTTTTGATGACATTCATGGGTCCGCTACACTTCTTCCTTGGACCCACGATCAGTTGGGATGCATCAGGCATCAAACTGTCTCAGACCAAGTATGCACACGATTTCCTTGAGAGATTTCACATGATAGACTGCAAGTCTGCTCCGACTCCTTTCCTATCAGGAGTCAAACTTGAGGATGGAGAGGAGACTCCACTGGTTGACAACACACTGTATAAAAAAATAGCGGGGAGCTTGTTGTATCTCACACACTCTAGACCAGACCTCTCATATGCAGTTGGCATAGTTTCCAGGTTCATGCAGGAGCCGCATGAGCTACATTGGAAAGCCGCAAAGAGTATCCTTTGATACATATAGGGCACCATCACCTTTGGGATTCATTATGCAACAGATTCTACATTAGATCTCATCGGGTTTACTGATTCTGACTGGGCTAGTGATATCATTGATCGCAGGTCCACATATGGTTAATCATTCAGTCTTGGTTCTGGGCCTATCAGTTGGTAGAGAAATAAGCAAGCTGCCATTGCTCTATCTTCAGCCGAGGCAGAGTATAGAGGGGTATTTAACATAACCATTCAGGCTATGTGGCTACAACATTTTCTCACTGAGTTGGGTATTCAATTTCATCGATCAATCGTCATCTGGTGTGACAACCAGAGCACTCTGAAGTTCCGCAGAGATCCAGTTCAAAGGCAGCGAACGAAGCACATCGAGATCCACATGGACTACATACAAAACTTAGTACATGAGGGGATCATTGACTTACATTTCTATCCTTCAGCAGAACAGATGGTAGGCATCTTCACCAAGACCTTCACTGAGCAGAAGTTCCATTCTCTGCGAAGTCATCTTGGAGTGAAGGACACAATTTCCTAGCAATTGTAGTTCTTCTTTTTACATACATTGTACCTTGAGGGGGGTCTTTCCCATGAGGTTTTCCCTCTTTCCTCACTTTATTTTCAATGTATCTTTTGTATTTGGGTACCTAACATGGCCTCGTTGTCGAGACCCATTCTTTATTTTCACTATAGTGACGTTCAGGGGGGGTGTTGGAGTTACTTCACACACACCTAGGATTTATTTTTCCTAAGGTTTTTCCTTGTTTATTATTCATAATTAGTCATTATCTAGTCTCCTATATTTTAGGAGAGAATATTCCACCTGGAGAATATTCTCTTTCAGTTGACACTTCAGTTTGACTAGTTGAGTTGAGTTTAGATGTTGCATTGGGATCATCACCATGCAACATTGGGATCATCACCATGCTAATTTGGCCTTGCCTTGGGATCATCACCAAACTGGCGCATTAGCCTTGATTCCCTGAGTTAACTCCTCACTACTCCTTGTTCATTCAGTTAACGAAGACTAGTTGACTAGTTAACTCAACTAAGTGGCAGTTCACTCCCATAACTGCCCGAGAGACTAGAATAGGTGGAAGTTCACTCCCGTAACTACTGGTGTGTGTCCAACTCACTCTAGACCACCACTATGGTGCATTGGTTAACCTCCAGTGCGAACTCATTGAGCTATATAGAGTATATCATGTGTAAACTATTCATTTTTTGCAACGATTAATGAGAATTCTTTCATTCTTTCTCTCCTTCTTCTTCTTTCTCAAACTCTCTCTGCAAATGTGTTTATTATTGTTTAGCTAGATCTATTCTGTGTAGGTTCATCACATTTACAAAGACAGATTGTTAAAGGGTATCAAAGTTGTGAATGTTTAAGGAAACATTCCGTGGGAAATTGAAGAAACTTTCTAAGTACTCCACCATCATAGTCGACATAGGGTTGGTTGGGTATGCTACAAAATACAAATACAATGAGAGGAAAATGTGCACAACATGTTAAACGAACATTTTTTACATGTTTAGGAGTGCATTCCCAAGTTTGCATATCATTTCAATGTTTCCATCATTTCTAGAAAGACACTCCTCTCTGATTTTCTTTAAAGTAATGGTAATGGTGCAATCCATCTTTATGATATAGGAACATCAATATGTAGTTGCACCATAGGTATCTAATATAATTTTTGCATATGTATTTGCATGCTATAGATATGGTACTTGCATTTAGTCATATGTCATATGGGTCTCTTTTTAGCAACAAAGTAGGGCATAAAATAGAAGAGCGCAAGAGAAGAATGTATTCATCTCTAGTTTCTTTGAGCTTAGACAAAAAGATATCAAAGGACATGTTTTTAAGATATCTTTTGGGTTGTAAAAGGGAAAATATTTCTTTTTTATTTTTTGTTGTTACTAGTGACATCAAAGTTCCAATGGATGCAAAATTGCAATTTTATGCATTAGAAGAAGTGGGAAATTATACCTACAACTGGAGGGTCGATATTTCTTGCAAGTTCTTGTGTGTTGATGAGTTTGAACCTAATAAAAAAATCCACAATCTCATTATTAGAAGCATGTTGATAAATTGGCACATTTCAGATCCAAAGCAACCCATGTTCATGTTCGTTCCCTTTATTTTAGAATTCAATAATGAAGAAGTAGTCTTCTAGTTCTCCAAATAATTCACTATTGTTTGAAATTAAAGTTCAAAAAGATGTCAGTTTGTGTCTGTAGTAGCAGATACAAATGACAAGGTGTTCTATGACCAATGAATCGATAATTTCTTCAAAAATATTTTTTCAAGTTTATCTGAAGACTTGTTTTCAATTTCTTGCAATGCATGGAACAATGGAGCCCAAAGATGTTCAACGCTAGTAAAAGACACAAAGAATGTAGGAGGATCAAGCTATTGTATAGTTGCAAATATATTTCTTTACACGTTTTGAAATAGTAAGGTGGCATCTGTATGTTTTCGAGAGATCAATATGCAATTGGGGATTTTAATACCTTTTCAAGATTGTTTTTGTACTTGACATCTTTGGTAGCTATTTTTTTTTCCTTTTATCTCTCCTTTGCAAATAAGAATCCAAGCAAAACTTGAAACTTAGTTTATAAGAGTTTGGATTGCTTTGAAGAAAATATATGTAATGTGTGTTACAAAGTCTTCGATAGCATGTACGATCTCCCATTGTGTTATTTTTCAATAAGAAAACCACTTCACAGTGTCATCATGTTGACTAGATCCATAAAATAGTCTAGGAAAATTTAACACTTCAGACAACTTTTCTTGTCAAATGCCTAATTGTTGGAATCCTTCATAAGGTGCAATTTGCATGATTATGTTGTCTAGGTTGTCTATTAGATGGGTTTGTTCATATTCATGTTGATAATATGGGCTATGAATAACTACACACATTGATCTGCATTTTATTAAAGTAAGCCATACAATAATACAATCAAAAGTGACCTTTGGCTTCATCTTCCAAGAGGTCCAAATAACTCTTCCTATTCACCTATGAATCTTCATTTTATCCTAAAATAATATGTACAATGTACCATAATCCCAAGGATTAGGTATCTAACATTCCACCCCTTGATCCAAAGGGGTGTTTGTAATCTTTCTGAACTTTTTAAACTTTTCTCTTCCAAGCGCTTTGGTGAAGATGTTTACAATTTTCTCACTTGTGGAACAATGTATCAACTAAATGGTCTTGGCCTCTACATGAGATTGAATCATATGGTACTTCATGTTGATGTGCTTTATTCGATCACAAAATCTAGAATTCTTGGACAACTTTATTGTAGAAGTGTTGCCAATAAAGAGTGGAGTAGCATTCACTTGTTTCTCTTGCAAATCCTCTAGTATCTTCCTAAGCCACACAATCCCCTTTGTTACCTTTATAGTGGAATCTACTACTAGAACATACTATATGTGTGATATCCAAGAGATAGTTTCCAATATAAGACTCATGAGGTATATTTAAGTAGACAATTCATTATCTACATCCCCATCAAAGTGTGAATCTATATGTCCAACTAGTTTGAATTCCTCCACCTTGGAGTATTTTATCCCAAAGTCTTGACTTCCCTTCAAGTAGTTTTTTTGCATGAACTTAGAAAGGATACCAACTGAAAATGAAATATATGGTCTGATAGTAGTAAGGTAGATAAGTCTGCCCACAAGTTGTCTGTATTTAGTTGCATCCTCAAATTCATTCCCTTCTTTTTCTCCATTGGAGTAGGGAGAGGATTACAATCATCCATACCAAATTTGTTCAACAATTCTCTAATTTACTTATTTTGGGAGATGAATACATGTTTTGGATTCTGAGTTACTTAAATACCTAAGTAGTAGTGAATATGTCCCATGTCTATCATCTCAAAACCCTTCTTTAGTTATTTCTTTATGGATGCACTATATGCTTCATTGTTCCCTATTATCAAAATATCATCTACATACACCGCAAGATATACAACAATTTTTCCAACTTTCTTGACAAATAAAGTTGCATCATCAAGATTAGCATGCTTGAAATTGATATTCAAAATATGCTTTGTTACTTTTTCATACCATGCACAAGTGCTTTCTTTAGGCCATACAAAGACTTGATGAGCTTGCATACCTTATGTTCTTGACATTTTACAACAAATGTTATTGGTTAAGACATGTAGACATTCTCTTTCAAGTCTCCATTCAATAAGGTTATATTCGCATCCATGTGATGAATCGTCCACCTACTTTGTCTTGCCAAAGCCAACAATGTGCGAATGATAGCCCATTTTGTTGTCGGGCTGGGGGGGGGAGTCTCTTCATAGTATATGCCTTCTTTTTTTGCATATCATTTTTCCACAAGACTCACCTTATACTTGTCAAGTGAGACATATAATTTGTACTTGTTCTTGTAGACCACCTACTTGTTCTGAATTGAGGATTCACCAACTTCCATGTCCCATTCTTGATGAGAGAATCATAATCCTTCTGCACAGATTCTTTCCACTCATCATGAAAGGCAAATTCATCAAAGGAAGTTGGTCCAATGTTAGTATATAAATTCAATTCACAATCATATGAAACATTCATATCATTTACATCACCTAAATCTAAATTATTTTAATCACATCCATCATCTTGTCTTGTAGAACTTCTAGTTCCTATGTTTCCAACCTCATCAGGATGAACAATTTCAAGTGTCTTTATGATACACTTTAAACATTTCCATGATGATCCAAGTTTCTCAACTAATTGATATGGTGTTGCATTCCCATCAAGGTTCAACCTTTCAATCCTCTCAATCACACCATCCAATTGAACTTCATGTTCTCATGAAGTGGCTAGATCCTCTAGATGAGGGGGAGATGGAACTTCAAAAGATGATTCCAGAGATTGATCCAAGATAGGGACCCCCCTTTCAAGATGTGGAATCTCATCATCAAACTCATGACATGTCTTTACATGGGTGAATCTATCTAGATGATCAAGCTACTTCTCAATAGTTTTGTCATTCTTGGTGGATTCAAGAAAAATCACATATATGGAAAGAGTGAACTTCTTGTCTACCTCATCGTACAGATGATATGCCTTGGTGGTATTTGAGTACCCCACGAAAATGCGCTTTGGACTCCTTGCACCAATTTTGTTTCTTTTCTCCTTAGGAATTAAGGAATAACAAGTGGAACCAAAGACCCTAAGATGCCTCACCAAAGGAATGCATCCATACCATGTTTCATAAGGAGTCTTGTTCCCAAAAGCATGACTTGGAATCTTGTTTCTCACATATACTACACATAGAACTTCATCAACCCAAAACATCAACTTCACTTTCTTGAAAAAAAACATTGAACATACCATATTCAAGAGTGTCTCATTCATTCTTTCTGCTACACCATTCTGTTGAGGATTGTATGGAACCATGGTTTGATGTTTGATCCCATGTTGATGAAGATAGTTTTAAAATCATTTGAAGTATATTCTCCTCCATTGTCAATACGAAGATTGCCAATACAAGATTGTGTTTCATTTTCAATCCATAATTAAAAAAATTAAATGTTTCAAATGATTGAGATTTTTGTTTCAACAAATAAACCCAACACATCCTAGTGTAGTAATCAATAAAAGTCATGATATATTTTTTTCCAAAGGCAGATGGAACAAGCATGGGGACACACAAATCAGAGTGTATCAACTCTAGCTTTATGCATGCTCTCATGAAAATGTTGCTTGTTGTGTTTGTCAGTTACCTAATCCTTGGGATTATGGTATTGTAAAATTATTATAGATATTTAATCTAGGAGAAAACTAAAAGACTTAAGTGAATAGGAACAACCATCCGATACCTTGTTTGTATATATATATTCCACTCACTTTAATTCAAAATAATTCATTTGTAGCTTTACTCATCCCTCGAAAGTGGTATGAGAACACTCGTTGTTTTGATAACTCCATGATATGATTCTCTTTGTTGTCGTTTGCTAGATCTCTCATTTCATGAATTCCTACGAGCCTCGTTAACATCGAGAAAATAGTCCCAACCATTGAACTACTCGATTTTTGAGCGTGTAGGTTTCCATAGTTAGTCATTATGTTGTGTAGGATTTATGGAGAAAATTGTGTATATTGTTTTTGAAACGTCCAATGTTTCGAGTGGATACTCCACCCATCATCAAGGACACTAGAAGCTTGTATTGTGAAAAAGAGTGCTAAGTGGCTTCAATTTAAGGGGAAATAAGTGACCCTTGAAGAAAGAGAAGATGTAGGAATTTAGTTGTTCATATTAGTTAACAAATTTTAATCAAAAACTTAAGGAAAAAATATTTAAAATAATAAAAAAAATTGAAAGATTATTAGACAAAGAACAATGTAAAATGTAAAGACTAGGAACAAAAAGAAAAAGAAAAAGAAAATTGTTGAAGTAAAAAACTATATTGATTCATTAGGGGAAATGAATGAAAGATTAAGGAAAAAAAAAAGGAGGGGGTTAATATAAATGAATTAGGAGGTTAAAATTGTAAAGGGGACTAGTTTCACCACATTTTAACCTAATTTTCGTCCCCTTTACATTTTTAACCTCCTAATTCATTTATATTAACCCCCTCTCCTATTTTATCTTATCTTTTTATCCCCTTTAATCTTTCATTCATTTACCCTACTGAATCTATGTAGTTTACCGTTGATTTCAACCAAAAAAAATTCCCTTTACTTTCTGGTTCCTAGTCTCCCCATTCTCATTTGTCTAATAATATTGTAGTAGGGCATTGCACTGTCTAATAATATATATATGACTCACTTTAATACAAATTAATTCATTTGTGGAGTTACTCATCAATGGCGTGATAATGTTTACCAAGAATACATGCATCAAATTACTTTAAATTCCTTAGAATGGTAGACAAACCAGAAACACCATTTCTCTTCAATATGCGATGACTATCATAATTGATGTGCCCAAATATAGTGTGCCACAAGAGACTAGAAGACAATGTAACTTCATCATGGTGAGAGACGTATTTTGAATTATGTTCCCATGCAGATGTCCCTTTCAAATTCAACAATTTGTCATACTCTCATTCTGTCATGGTCATGACCATGTTGTCGAAAGACCTTATTTCAATTTTTTTGTCAAACATGTGAATGGAATGGCTATGCTATTGAATGTGCACAAGAGACAACAAGTTCCTCCGCAACTCAAGAAGATACAAAACATCATGCAAAATAAAGTTTGGGAATCCATGCAATTTGAGCATGATGGTGACAATTCATACAGGTTTGAGACTTGATGTATTTGCAAAGTATATTGCACCTTCTACATTGTCATTCAATTCTTCAGAGAAATATTTATGCAATTTTGTGTGTCAAACAACACTAGTTTCAAGCAATCATTCATGTATCCAAGAATCAAATGAATTTTTGAACAAATCTTCATTTATGCCAATATTGCATAGAGCAACAAAAAAATGAGCATATTCAAGAGATTTACCTTTGTTTTCCTTTTGTTATTTATTGTCTTTTATCTTCTCCCATGGGAGTCTACATGTCTTTGCTTCATGTCCATTATTGCAACAATGAACACACAATGAAGATCAAATCTCTCACCTTGATTATGCCTACCCCCCTGCCTCTAAAATTATTCTTTCCAAATCCTCTCTTACTATCTTCTCCTCTAGAAGAATCATGTGCTTGAGTCTTCCATTTTTTTGCAAGGCACATAGTCTCTCTAGTGGGATGAGTTGTATTCTTCTCGAAAGTCGTCTCACGTTCTACAATTTTCTCCACCAAAGAGTCAAAATCGAGGGACTTTGATTGGCCACTAGGCTCTTGAAGTGATTCAAGATAATGAGAATATGTGGGGTAGAAAGCATTGATGAAGGCCATGAAAACAATGTCTATATTCACACCATCAACATCTTTGTGCATGATGGTTTTGATTCCGGATGGTAATTCCATGGGATCATTATCCTTCAACTCTAGGTTGAAGAGCTTCAACTACAATTGAATTAGCTCCAATATTGAATGTGAATCATGTAGATCTTTCAACTTCTTCAAAACACTCCAAGAATCTTTGATATATCTAACATGATGATTCACCTCTTCACTTTCAGAAGTAGCAATCAAGGCATATGTTTTATCTTCTTTATGCATCCATATGGAAAGCTCTTTATCTATTGTCGGTTTGGTAGGTTTGGTATCGCCATCACAAATCTCATCCCAAAGATCATTGAAGTTTAGAGTACGCTTAATATTCCTTGACCATTTTGGATAATTCTCTTTTCCATTGAGCACCACACTTGTAACGTCCATGAACACCCATGGCTAGACCATGCTACCTCAGACACACACAGTCTCAAGCTCTATTATAGATAATTAAAATTGTCATGCCCAGACATAGACCCGCTGAGCTATGGAAGACAGATCTCTTTGCGGAATAAATCACATATTAACTTAACATAAACAAGCAGAGATAACATGAAAGCATACATGCAGCGAAACACATGATATTATTATAAGAATCACAGACATGCACTAAAATACATCATTAACCACTAAGCACATAAATGATACTTATCTCTTAATTGTAGTGCATTGACTGCATGCAGACCTTCCACGAACCTCCCAACCTTAGACCATGTTGCTCATCACTCTCAGCAGTGGGTCACCCTCGATCTGGGACTAAAATCCATTGGGCAAGGGATTCCTAGGCTAGGAAAGGACAACAGGAAGTTGCACCAGTCCTATAGGAAGGATTTCCTCCAAGGATCCACTTACACCCACCGCTCACAGAATCTCATTCCCGACATGCATGTCCCACCCTAGGAGTATACACCTTCACTATCACAAAGTCCATTAGCTTCTCTACCTCCCTTCCGGGGCTTCAACAACAGGTCGGACAAGAATTCTCAGAGCTCTATAACTGCTACTAGACTCCCTCTAGGAGAACTCACTTCCTCAGCAAACTCTATCACCTGGAGAGATTTTCTCACATGGATGACAACCTGCTTCTTCACACCACAGACCTGACAACCCTCTTCTTCAATCCAACTCCTCAACTCATAGGCAAGGGTGATGGAAAAAACAGAAACCATATGTGGTGCACAATAATGGAAGAACGAAACACAGGCAACCCACATGGTACAAGTTCAACAAAGATATCATTTCAGGCTCATTGCAGAGGTTCAGAATGGTCGAGGGTTCAACAATGGCATTCTAGGTTTTACTGCTTGCCTACTAACTGTGTGCGTGAGTGGAAGGAATGCAAAAAGGATCCCCGAAATAGTCAAAATCCCCACATATCTTTGCATGTGCATGAGATGACACATGGTGCTCATGAAGCACATTCCTCTCCATTTGGAAGTCGTTCCCCTCCCCAAAGGAACTTAGGATAAATTCATATCCTCCTCACAACATTTAGAATAATAATATATATTATTCTCTGAGATTTAAGCTCTTAATCTTAGCCCCTATTTCCAGCCTCTCAACCCCCTCCTTACCTAGTCCCATGGAGCCTAGTCCCCCATACTCTTTCATCATGGTCGGCCTACACAAAATGATTCTTTTATATTAATGATTTGAATATTTACATATACAAAATAGGCTCATGGACTTAGCATCCTAGGCTCTCTAGCCCAACTATCACATAATCTTCCTAGCTTATCATTACTTGGCTCACCAGCCTATGAAACATGTTTAAAATACATGATTTAAAAATTAGGGGCTCGGCCTTGGGGTATTACAATCCCCTCCCCTTATTTTTGCACTATCCTAAGTGCAATTCTTTTACACCATATCAACAAGATTTTCAAAATCTTCAAAAAGATGTGGGTATTTTGTCCGCATTGCATCCTCATGCTCCCAAGTAGCGTCCTTAGGATCGTACCAAGTCCATTGGACCTTTACAATCCCTATGGATCGATTCTGGAGATGTTTGATTTTTCGGTCCATAATGCATATCAGATGCACTTGGATAGCACCTTCTTGCTCCACTTGAATCACATTCTAATCAATTACATGATTAGCATCAGGTATATATTTCTTGAGAAACGATACATGGAATACATTATGAATAGACATATATGTAGGAAATGCAATCATATAAGCTATTGGACCAATCCTCTCTAGGATTTTAAATGGTCCACAATATCTAGCTTCCAACTTGGAACAGTTTCCCAACTTTAGTGAACTTTTGTTGGCCTTAACCTTCAAGAACACATGATCACCTACTTTAAACTCCCTGTGAGTTCTACCCTTGTCAACATATCTTTTTGTCTGTCTTGGGAAACCTTTAAATTCTGTTTAATCCTCAACATTTGCTCTTCCATTTATCTGAGCAATTTTGGCCCAATCACTACCCTCTCAACTAGATTGTCCCAACTTACAGGAGTGTTGCACTTTCTACCATAAAGTGCTTCAAATGGGCTCATCTTCAGAGATGCTTGGTACCCATTGTTGTAAGAAAACTCTACCAAGTGTTGATAGTATTCCCACTTTGATGGTTTTTCCATCACATACATTCTTAACATATCTTATAGTACTTGGTTTATGCTCTCTGTCTACCCATCAGACTTAGTATGATAGGTTGTACTGAATTTCAGATTGGTTCTGAACCCCTTGAATAATCCCTTCCAAAATTTTAAAGTGAATTTTGGGTCTCTATCAGACACAATTGTCTTGGGAATACCATGCAATCGGGCCACTTCCCTCATATGGATATAAACATCATTGGTTTCTTTGTGAGTAGTCTTCAATGGAATAAAATGGGCATCCTTGGTAAGCTTGTCCACCACTACCATGATAGAATCATGATGCTTGCTTGTCCTTGGCAGTTTGGTGATGAAATCCATTTTCACCACTTCCCACTTCCACTCAGGAATGGGTAATGGATGCAGAAACCTAGTTGGGTGTCTATGCTTAGCCTTGACCCTTTGACACTCCATACATCTGGAAATGTACTCAACAATTTCTTTCTTCATATCGGGCCAATAGTATTAGCTCCTGACTGCTGCCATTGTTTTCTGATATCCTGGGTGTCCAACATAAGGAACATTATGCATCTCCTTCAAGATCATATTTTTAAATTATAGAGAATTGGGTATAAAAATTATGTTCATGTATAGGATCATTCCATCATCTCCCAATTTATAATCTTCGACTATCCGTTGCATTTTACCTTGCTGCAATTTTGTTACCATCTCCATGTACTACAAATCTTCTTTTGCAGCTTCATAAATTATACCTTTAAGATATGTTTACTACATGCTAAAGGTTGTATCATGTAACTCATGCACTATCATGTTGATTGCATCAACCACTTTGTTCTCCCTTCCTTTGATGTTATTGATATCAAAGTCATACTCACAGAGGAATTCCAACCATCTGCTTTACCTGGCATTTAAAGTTGGATGATCAAACAAATACCTCATACCATTATGGTCTATCCTTAGTTCAAATTTCTTTCCCATGAGGTAGTGCTTCCACTTCTTTAAGGAATGTATTATGGCTACCAACTCCAAATCATGAGTGGCATAGAGCCTTTCATGCTCTTTCAACTTTATGGATTCAAAACATACTACTAAACCATTATGATTGAAGACTCCACTAAGTCCCTCTTAGCATGCATCTGTGAAAACCATGAAGTCCTCATTAGGATATGCAATTCTTAGAATTATAGCATTGGTTAACAAGTGCTTCAATTGTTGGAAGCTCTTTTCACATTCTACTTTCCATTGAAACTTCATCCCCTTCCTTTGCGAGGAAGTGATTAGGTGAGAAATCCTTGAAAACCCTGCAATGAATCTTCTGTAGTATCCAGCTAGACCCATGAAGGATCTGACTTCTGTCACATTCTTGGGTGTTGGCCATCCTCTAATGACCTCAATATTTTCAGGATCGACTGTTATCCCTTCTTTGGATATGATATGCCCCAAATAATGAATTTGGTTTTGATAAAATGAGCACTTTCTCAATTTGGCTTACAACTGGTGTTCTCTTAACACTTGCAACACCATCCTCAAGTGATGCTCATGTTCTTGTTCTATATTGGAATATACAAGGATGTCATCCAAAAATACAATGACAAACTTGTCTATGTACTCTCGAAAAACACCATTCATCAAACACATGAAAACAACTGGTTCATTTGATAACCCAAATGGCACCACTGTAAACTCATAGTGACCATACCTTGTTCTGAAGGCAGTCTTGTTGATGTATTCATCTTTAATCCTTACCTGATGGTATCCTGACCTAATATCAACCTTTGAAAATATCCTTGCATCCTTCAACTGATCGAAGAGATCATCAATCCTTGGTAAGGGATACTTGTTCTTCATAGTTACTTTATTTAACTGCCTAAAATCAATACTCAATCTCAAGTTCCCATCTTTCTTATTCACAAATAACATTGGGGCACCGCAAGGTGACACACTTGGGTGTATGTACCCCTTCTTCAATAACTCTTCAAGATGCATTTGCAACTCCTTCAGCTCTGGAGTACTCATTTTATAGGGATTCTTTGACACTGGAGCTGCTCCAGGCATCAAATTTATAGAGAAATCAATATCTCTCTTTGGGGGTAGTCCTGGTATCTCCTTAAGAACATCCTCAAACTCTTTTAAGACAGCTTGATCACCTAGATATGGCACCCTATCATCAGGTGTTTCCTCCATATGAGCTGCAAACACTTGGCAACCCTTCCTATAACACTTCTTTAGCTGCATTGTTGATATTTCTTGGATAGTAACTGCCCTAGGAATTCCTTGGACTTCTCTTGAGTTTCCTTCCTCATCTAGGAAAGAAAATGCCTTGTTATGACAATCTAAGATGGCATGGTGTTGTTCCAACCAATCCATACCAAATATACAATCATATGAACCCAAAGGAAATATGTTCAGATCTTCCTTGGTATTCATCCCATTCATGCCCGATGGGCATGACTTAACCAACTCAACAACCTTTCTCTTGGCTCTTGTAGCCATCTCACCAGCCAAGATTTCTCATGCTTGCATATTGGCAATTGCAATATTTCCACTGCCTTAGGATATATATAGCTATGACTAGCCCCTGAATAAATTAAAATAGTAAGGGCATGGTTTTTGATCATACATTCTACTTCAATCATGTGTGATTGAAACTCTGCTTGCTTGTTGTCCAGGGCTGCATAGATCCTTGGCACACTTTTACCCATGTCCTCCATTGTTTTTGCTTGCTAGACATTATGGAAAGCTCTCACTTTGTTAGCTTTATGAGGACAATCCTTATACTTATGATCTCCTTTACAAACCCAACATTGCATCGGTGGCTGCCTTGGCCTTTGCCCACCTGCCTCAACCATCTTGGGCTCTCTAAAAGCTGGTTTTCCCTGAGGATTATTTCTTAAGAATGGAGTCTTGCTCCCCTTCTTCCTCAGATCTCTGCTAAACTTCTTCTTGTCCTCCCAAGCCTTCTAGAAGGTAGGCTTTCCTTTTTGTTGATCACATAAGAACTTATCTCTTCTTATGGTTTCTTCCAAAGTTTTAGGACCATCATATTGAATCTTGTCACTGATGAAGGATGGTAGTCCACTCAGATATCTCTGATATTAATTGTCTCATCTTTGATGAAGGAGACATACTTCAACAGTTCCAAGAATCTCCTTTCATACTCATCAATGTTCATGCTAACCAGCTTGTGTTCAAAGAACTCTTTCATCTTTTTGTCATAATATCTCTTGGTCAAGTATTTATTCTCAAAATACTTCTTGAATTATTTCCACGTCACATTTTTCTCCTTAATGTGTTGCACCTGCATAAGCTGGTCCCACCACATGGATGTTTTTTCTTTCAGCTGGTATATTTCAATTCTTCCTTCTGCATGAGAGGAATAATTATGCAGTTGGAAATATTTCCTCATGCCCAACAACCATGTCTCAGCATCTTCATCCTTCTTGTGTTCTCCATCAAAAGTAGGACATTTGATATTATTCATTTCTCCTTTCAACTCATCCACCCCAGACCTCCTATGCTTCCTGGTAGGGGATGGACCTAAGCTATCATGTTCCCTCCTATTGGAATGCCTTTGAGAGTGGTGGTGGTGCCTGCTGACACTCCTTGATCTTCTTTTCTCATCAGGGGACTTATGGATTCCTGACTTGTTGGAGCCACTCTCCTTGTCTAACTTCTTCTCAATCATGTCCAAGATTTTCATTAACTTCATGTTGAATTCTTCCTGCTGCTCTTTGGACTTCATAAGCCTTTCATTATCAGCTTTGTGTCTCTGGACATCTGCCTACAATTTTCTAATGGTCTCCACCATATTTGTGTCTTCCTGCCTTTCTCCTCCATGTCGATTGGATTTGGTTCCTTCCCTATCCAACTGGACATTCAACCCTTTGTTTTCATATTCTTGACTGAAGACTACGTGAGTATCATCCATCACTTCTGCACTCTGTGCTGACTCTGAACTGACAACTGTTAATTCTGCAAAAAATTGTAGTCAAAAGAACTTCGTCAGGCTAACTGTTCTTAATAATTTCATGAAAGCATGAATCATTATGATTCATTAATATATATCAGACTCATTTTTCTATTGATTTCCTAAGAAATTTTACTATCCATAGACAATTTATGGGTGAACAGTTGTCCTCTACTATTCCAGACCTTTCCAACGACTACTCCCTTGATCAATTTTGAGTTTTGAGCAGGAAGTTATGACTATTTGAGCAATGGCGCTTCCTGGAAGGTGATCTATGTTCAACTATTCTTAATTCTCAGAGTCGAATTGGCTCTTGGATCCATGCTAGATCCTCTCTTCAGATTTACATCCTTTTCCTTAGTTCTTTTAATCCAGGTTTGTTTAATCAGGGACCTCATGGATCCTTCTCTAAGCCTTTTCCTATTTATTTTTTTTAAAATTGGGCGCTAGCACTTTTTCTTCGATCCCCAAATTCATGTGACCACGGGCTGTGACTAAGCACTAAGCTGATAGGCCCTTATCCAAAAATTTGTTTCTTCAGAACTTTTGGCTTCAGAGAATTTCACACCTTCTTCTCTCATTTCTTCCAAACGCCAAACTCCTGAACCTTTTTAACTTTCTGGGGCCCACGTAATACTATTGTCGTCATATAAACATGGCCCCTACGTGTCAGATTGCTAATTGGTCCAACAAGGTTGAAAAAAATACAAATATGACTGATATGTGGCATGCATCCTGCATTCCCATGTCATCTCCAATGACGTCGACAGGCCACGTCACTTCGGGACTTCAGGACTTCAGGCTTCGGAAGATTTCACATCAACACACTCCATTTCTCTTGAATGTCGAATTCTCGAACCGCTTAATATTTCTGAGGTCCACATAGTACTCCCATCCTCATATCATATGGTGACACATGGCCCCACATGTTAGATTGATATTGGTCCAACAAGGTCATCCGGGTATCGTTCTGACTAACACGTAGCAGGACTAGGGAAGTCCACATCACCCTGGTGACGTTATCATGCCATGTCACTTTGAAAATTTGGGTCTCAATATATTTCACCTTAGCTCACTCTGTTTCTCCTGAACTCTGAACTCCCAAACTTCTTAACCTTCCAGGGCCCACGAAGTACAACTGTCACCAATGAAAGTGGTGACACGTGGCCCCTCCGTCGAGTGACACATGTTAGGTTCCAATCGGTCCTAAGGGCTTGTGAAAAGTAAAAAAATGAGTGACATGTGTAAGACCTAGGTAGGTCCACGTCACCCTAGGTGACGTCATCTTGCCACATCATACCCAATGCTTTGGGACTTTGTGGATCTCTTCCTCTCGCGCAACTACAAACCATTTCTTCCGGAGTTTCGAAACTTCAAACCTTGTTTAATCTTTGGACATGTATTCCTTGGAATGGATGGGTCAGATTGGTTCCAGACTCTGGGAATTTGACAGTTTCCTCTTCTTATAGTTTTGAAACGGTCGAAGGGGTGAATTTTGAAGGATTTTGGTGCTTAACCTTTGTGCATCTTCTCTGGATCCAACGGATGCGAGGGGTATGTCTCCCTATGAACAAATTCAACAACCCAAATTTAACTTTATGGCCCATTACCACGTCTGTTGTGGTTTATCAAACTACTATACCTCTTTATCTTTCCAATACCACCCAAGAGCTCTTTCAACTTCCTCTTGGCACTCTGTACTTCAAATACCTATGAAATTTTTACTTCAAATTCCACCTTTGTGGCCCATCCAAGTTCAGTGTTGAAAACTTGGTTCTAATACCATATTTTAATGTTCCTGGCCACCCCAGGTTCAGTGTTGATAGGAATTCTCAGAGCTTTGTAGCTACTACTGGACTCCCTCCAAGAGAACTCACTTCCTTATCAAACTCTCTCACCTGGAGAGAGTTTCTCACATGCCTGACAACCTGCTTCTTCACTCCATGGGCCTGACAACCCACTTCTTCAATCCATCTCCTCAACACATGGGCAAGGGTGATGGCAACAACACAAACTGGATGTGGGGCACGGTAATGGCAGAATGAAACACATGCAACCCGTAGGATACAAGTTCAAAAAAGATATAAGTTCAGGCTTATTGTAGAGCTCCGGGATGGTTGAGGGTTTGACAATGGCATTCCAAGTTTTACTGCTTTCCTGCTGGCTAAGTGGAAGGAATGGAAAAATAGTCCCCTAAACATTCAAAATCCCCACATATCTTTGCATGTGCCTGAGATGACACATGGTGCTCATGAAGTGTGTTCCTCTCCATTTGGAAGTCGTTCCCCTCCCCAAAGGAACTTAGGATAAATTCATATCATCCTCACAACATTTAGAATAATAATATATATTATTCTCTAAGATTCAAGCTCTTAAGATTAGCCCCTTTTTCTAGCCTCTCAGCCCCCTCCTTACCCATTCTAGTGGAGCCTAGTCCTCCATACTCTTTCATCGTGGTCGGCCTACACGCAATGATGCTTTTATATTAATTATTTGAATATTTACATATACGAAACAGGCTCTTGGCCTTAGCATCCTAGGCTCTTTGGAACAACTATCACATAAGCCTCCTAGCTTATCATTACTTGGCTCACCAGCCTATGAAACATGTCTACAATTGATGATTTAAAAATTAGGGGCCCGGCCTTGGGGTATTAAAACACCCATAATTGAAACAAGATAATGCATTTTCATAAACAAAAATCACTTCAAAAAAATATACTAAGATGAGCAAGATACCAATATGGTGGTGGTCAGGAGCTCTATGTCGAATGAGAAATAACCATAGAAGATCAAGGCATAGGTATTAGAAACCAAGACCCAAAGTGCAAGTTTTCCTTCCAAGGGTTAAACTTGTTGACAAAGTGTCCTCATACACGTAATTTTATTAATAAGGAAAAAGTAATTACAAACTGAAGTGAGAACTCATAATCTACTTGTTAACCTCACTTGAACAAGGAACTTGTTTATATAGCTCAACTCTAAACTAAAAACTAGGAGAAAAACCAATCACATAATCACATGAGTATGATAGGTATCCTTTACATAGAAGCTAGGTGTCCTTATCCTAACAAACTAGAATAAACTAATTTCTAAAAACTTTTATACTAGAAAATACTTAGAGTATAGAACTTTAGGATTATGAGGCTAACAATCCCTGCTTTAATCTAAAAGTTTATTTTTACAAATACCAAGTTCGTCTCTAAACTTAGTGAACTTTATTCTACCAAGAGGTTTGGTAAAAATATCTGAAGTTTGATCTTCAGACGGAAAAAACTGAGGCTTGATGATGTCTTTGATGATGAGCGATCTAATGAAGTGGTACTTGGTGTCGACATGTTTAGTCTTTGAATGAAATATTGGATCCTTGGCCATATTTATTGCTGACTGATTGTCGATCAATAAGGTAGTTGGTGATTTCTGAGTTTCACCAAGATACTGTAAAATTCTACATAGCCATACAATCTCACATGTTGCTTCCCAAGTTTGTATGTACTCTGCCTCTGTTGAAGAATTGGCAATTGTTGTCTGCTTTCTGCAATTCCAGGATACTGTTGTTGAACCTATATTCATTAAATAACCTGAAGTGGATGTTCTATCATCAATGTCACTTGCAAAATCAGCATCTAAATATCCAACAAGTGTAAAATTTTTGTTCCTTTTGTAGAGAAGACCAAAATCTTTTGTACCTTGAATGTATCTTAGTACCCTTTTTGCTGAATTCCAGTGACTTTCCCTTGGTTCCTACATAAACCTTGAAAGTATACTGACTGAATATGACAATTATGGTCGAGTATTTGTCAAATAAATGAGACTTCCAACCAATTTCCTGTACTTTGTACTGTTTACCAATTCCCCCCCTACAAATTTTGAAAGTTTCAATTTCTTCTCCATGGGGGTCAAAGAAGGTTTACAATCTTCCATGCCAAATTTCTTTAACAATTCAATGGCATACTTAGTTTGACTAAGGAATATTTGGTTAGGATGTTGAGATACTTCAACTCCAAGATAATAATGAAGTGTCCCTAAATTAGTCAATTTGAACCCTTCTTTAAGTTCTTCCTTAACCTATTTGATGTGAGCTTCATTATTTCATGTTATGATTAATTCATCAACATAGAGTACACATATCACCATGTGCTTATCTTGCATTCAAAAATACAATGTATCATCTCATTCACTTCGCTGAAAACCCACCTTTCATAGGTACTCATCCATTTTTGCATACCAAGCTCGAGGAGCTTGTTTCAAGCCATATAAAGCCTTCACATGTTTGCAAACTTTATGTTCTTGTCCTTTAGCTTCAAACCCTTGTGGTTGATTCATGAAAATATCTTCCTTTAGATCACCATTCAGGAAGGCACTTTTGACATCCATTTGATGTAATTTCCAACCATTATGTGCAGCCAAATTAATAACCATTCCAATAGTATTCCATTTAGTTATGGGTACAAAAGTTTCTTCATAATCAATTTCTTCCCGTTGAGCAAAACCTTTAGCAACAAGTCTTGCTTTGTACTTGTCAATTTTACCATTGGGCTTGTACTTTACTCGATAAACCCATTTACAACCGATGGGATTAACATCATGTGGAAAATAAACTAAGTTCCAAGTCCCATTTGCAAGTACTTAATCATATTCATTAATCATTGCTTCCTGCCATTCTTTATGTCCAACTTCTTTAGCAAAATAAGTAGGTTCAATGGAAGCATGAGAAAAATTTGCTTATGATCTTGAAGATCCCCTAGTTCTTGTTTTGTTAATTTCATCTGAATGAACATCTTTGAGAAGTTGTTCTGCCCACTTTGTCTTCTTATGTTGAGGGGATCATGTATCTGAATCACCATTATTATTGAAAAGAGGATTTTTAGAAAATGAGGCTTTTCTTTCATCTGAATTATCTGAGGTTGGAGAAGATTATTTTGAAGATTCAATATCAAAAGAGTCTTTTGTAGTTTCATTATCAAATGAATGAGAAGAACTTTTTGATAAAGAGATGTCTTCTATAGAAACAAAGTCTTTTTCAAACCAAAATGTTTTCTTTGACTTGTTCTTCTTACCTTTACCATTAGTGTTTTTCTTCTCTAAACGACTAAGGAGATGATTAATCTCATCTAAATTGTTACTTTTAGTTTCATCAAAAAATACATCTCTACTGACAATGAATTTTCCATCTGAAAGCAACCTATACCCTTTCTTTTCATCAAAGTATCCAATGAGTTTCTGCCTCTTCCTGACTGTGCATTATTATTGGGAGGATTACTTTGAAAATTTTGTTGATTAAAATTGTTAATACCTCTACCTTGATCATGACCTCTGCCACGGCCTCGATTAGAAGACCGATTCTAAAAATTTCCAAAATTTGATTTTCCTCTTCCTTTGGAACTTTCATCTTTAGTACCCGGCTCTGATACCATGTTGACAAAGTGTCCTCAAACACGTAATTTTATTGATAAGGAAAAAGTGATTACAATCTGACATGAGAACTCATAATATACTTGTTAACCTCACTTGAAGAAGGAGCTCGTTTATATAGCTCAACTCTATACTAAAAACTAGGAGAACAACCAATCACATAATCACATGAGTATGATATGTGTCCTTTACATAGAAGCTAGGTGTCCTTATACTAACAAACTAGAATAAACTAATTTCTAAAAACATTTATACTAGAAAATACTTAGACTATAGAACTTTAGGATTATGAGTCTAACAAAACCCTAGCACCAATTTGCTTAAAATTCCAGACTCCATCTCATTTTCACTTTCTCTACAGACCGTCAACACAACATTTCAACCAATAGGTTTTTATTTGGTTATGTGATCGATGGTTGGAATTTAATAATTCTTCACTTGAAAGAAAAAAAAATGGATGTGTATGTTTGAAGAACAATGTGTTCCCTTTCGTATGCACTAATACTTCATATGGGAAAACTTGCTCTGGATTCAAGATGGACACCCTTGCAGACTTGAAATGGCTCTCAACCTTTGTGGAGGATTCCTTTATGATGGGATTTCCATAATTTTTGGCCTATCAATGAGCTGGTTCCATCAACAGACATAAACAATAACAATAATGAGAGCAATTTGTTGGATGAGACAAAAATCGAGAAACTCAGTGGTCAACGCTATTTATCGGATGTTAACCAGGCTAGCAAGAATTCACGAAATGAGAGATTTGGAAAAGGGAAAAAAAGGGAAGTAAATCATGGAGCTATCAAAACAACCATTTCTCTTATACCACTGACAGGCTAGGCAATGGATAACTCCATGCATTGAATTGCATTTTGTTAAAGTGATTCATACATTAATACAATCAAAAGTGACCTTTGTTTTCATCTTCCAAGAGGTCCAAATGACTCTTCCTATTCACCTATAACTCTCCATATTTCTCCTAAAATAATATTTACAATGTACCATAATCCCAAGTATTAGGTATCATGTTAACTAGATCCATAAAATAGTGTAGAAAAACTTAACTCTTTAGAAAAAATTTCTTGGAAAATGTCTATTTGTTGGAATCTTTCAAAAGGTGCAATTTGTATGATTCTATTGTCTATGTTGTATATTAGATGGGTTTGTCCATAGCCATGTACTCTTGTTTCATATATTGGTTTTAGATCGTCATCTTCATCAATAAAATCTAGGGGTTTATGTTCAACCAAGATATTTACACCTCAATTTTTTTGGATCCCTTTTGGTGCATAATAGATATAACGTTAAGATGGATTTACATTGGTTTAGGATACATTTTGGAGGTGGAAATCTCTTATGTAACATGTCCTAATATCTATTTAGGGTTAGGGTTATTATTTTTACATGTATCAACTCTTGATTAGGGTTAGGGTCTTGGACACTCTAGAACCTTCTTAAGATTCCACAAGTGACTAGATCCACATGTTTGAGTAATGGGAGATGACATGCCATGGTATCCACTTGATACTATGGTGGTAAAATCATAGGTCAACTTGTAGGAGGCATAACTTCCACATAAGGACTCTTATTGAGGTGATATTTGCATCATTTAAAAGCTCTCAACAAGTAGAATAGTGTCGAAGGGATGGCCATTTTGTTTGCAATGTTCTAAACCCCAAATGGTCATTTAATATCCCAAACATGATCTAGAAGTTTTAGGACCTCAAATCACCAAAGTGGGACTTTCTCATAAAATGGGTCCTACAAATCCATGGCTCTAATTTTTCCATTGATAAAGTACCAAAATAGATGAAAAGTTATATAATGATCCATTTCATATCATTACTTATTTCTTTCACACTTATGTTGTCTAATCCATATAACCTCACATGCAGTTCAATTATTTTTCATGGTGGTAGCCAATATCATGTTGATTTCATCCTCACTACACTGTCTCTTTAAAGTTTAAAGCCCCCAAAGTTACACCTTTTGACCAATTCCCCTACAAATCATTCACCAAAGTCTCAATCTTAACCTTAACCCTATTCAACATCCCCATTATTTTCACTTTTCAAATAAAGTTCTAATTCACAACAATTTAATAATATGTTGGGTGAACCACCTTCATCCTACTCATATTGTTTGTTTCATGACTCCTTAAGAAACTACCCATTAAGAGACTATCATTATACCTTTGCATCCATTTTCTTAATCAAGGCTTTAACTTTCAAATTATGAAGTCAAAGTCAAATATTTTGGCCATTCTCTTGTAGTTCCTTCCGTAGGCATAGAGGGACTATGGTGATCAATCCTGTTGACTTCATATTAGTTTGTCCTTTGACCACAAATATTTGCATAATATTTGTTGTTGGAGCTAGGGAACTAAAACATTGATTTTATAATAAAATTACCATATATGTAATGATCTGATTGGATAGCAGATTGGAGGTCTTATTGTCGACTGCTATTCCCAATGACATATGTTAGCATATCCAAACTTTTGATCATATACAATCTTTTGAATCATATATTTTTTCTATGCATATCTAGAAATTAGTGTTAGCATTATTTTGAATCATATATTTTTCGTATGCATATCTCGAAGGTGGATTAATGCTAGCATTAGTTCGAATGTTTGTCTTAGCATTTTCTGCTAGCTAAATTTATCCCAATGTTTGATATGCCAACATATCCAAAGTTTGTCATTTGAATACATTCTCTATTGTTCGAACTATTGTTACTAATTTTATTTTATAATAAATTATAATAATTTCGTTTTTGGTACGCCAGAGACCTGCCACACTGCATTCTTTCTTAAATGTTTACAGAGCATTTCTAACAAACTTAAATGTTTACCTAACAGGCTTCGCAACGTTAAATGTTTACTTAGTAGGCTTGTTACGATACATTTTCTTCCATTTTTTTTTATATGCAATGTTCTCCGCAGTCAATTTGGGCAATATTGTACTTCAATGACATTTCTAGTTCATTGGTTCATGCTTGCTTCTTGCATATCCATTGATTTCTTATTTGTTTGTTGTTGTTGTTCTTGTTTGCCTGTTCGTCTTGTTGCAGTTTGCATGTTTGGGGTTCTGCTACCACAATTGGAACTGTGGCATTCCTAGTCAACTAGTTGGTGCTTGCTTCTTTGTTTGTTGGATGTTGCTTATTGTTGTTTGATTCGACTTTGCAGGGTTCGGGTCCCACGGCTGCAGTTGGGCCTTTTGGTGCTTCTTAACTGGGTTGTTATTTTCTGCTTGCTCTTTCTAGCCTAAGCTTTGCAATGTTGGGGTGCTACATTTGCAGTTGGATCTGTTGTTACATTGTTTTGCAGTTGGCTCCCCATAAAATACTATTAAGATAAAATAACTTACAAAATTTTGTAGTCAATGTAGATTGCATCTCTTACGGTTTCAACCAGAGTTTGTCGGGCTCCAACTATAATTCATAGTTGGCGATGCTTTTTCCATGGTTTATGTCTTACTATGGTTTCATAGTTATGAGATTAAGTGTTGTTGTCTGAGCGATATAGTTATTGTCTCCCTTTTTTTTTCGTCTTGTAAACTTTCCTGTTTTTTACCTTTTGTTCTTCCGTTCTATTATGTGTTTCTGGTTCTATACTTTCTCACATTTCTGTGCTCACGGGTTCTCAGTGTGGCGAACTGACAAATCGTTATCTCCATCTATATATTCACATCACGATTATGACTGACCTTCCTTCGGTTGCATACTTAGCCAATTTTATGAATGCGGCTTTGCGGATAGGTGTTATGGAACTATGGTAACTCGTGTTCGGTGTATACATATTGGACCTAGAACTTCCATGCTCTACAATTTGACCCCGCACTCCTCAAATTCGCAACCCTGCCTCTACCTATGATGAGTCTATTTTTCCAACCTGCCTTTCCATACTTAGTCGAGTTTTCAAAGTTTCACGTGTTAACGCATTTTCGGGTTCAGAAAAGTTTAAAAGAATTTTGTCGCTCCTCTCCATCCCCGCTACCTTACGCCCTTCCCAATCGACATTAATTATGCTTTGAAAATTGATAATCGACCAGACAGGTTTGAAGAGATTGGCTTTAATAAGCGGAAATCTTGAGGACATCTCCCATTAAAATGCATAGACAAGCAAATATTATGGGATCTGATAATTTTTTTTGCCTGCATTTTGAATTTTCAAAAAAGAAGTATTGGCTCTTTTAGTTTTTTAAAGGCTTCATCATAGTAATAGTGCAACACTGTACTACCTTGCTTCCATCCATGAATGTGTCATCCACAGAGGCCTTAACGTCATGTCCCTCTTTAATATTATGCATCTGTTAGATGTTGTTAGATTTGAGAATCAACTCGGATATGGGAATGTTAATATGTGTTATTAGTCATTATTCAGTGCACATATTCAAAAATATTGGCATTAATAAGAGAAAAGATCGAGAGAATCTGTCATTAATACGAATTAAACCAAAATCTACAGAAGATCATACTGTCATCCTCCAGTGTTGCTTTTAAATGCTTATTGTCATTTCTCTCTATCATCAAAGAGTTGGGATTTAGGGTTCCTTCGTTCTAATGTTATTGGTCATGGACATGTAATACAACTTAGAGATACCATTGAGGCCCAAATGAAAGAAGAGAGATTGGTTTTATGTGACGTGAGCTTTGAGCCAAAAACAAAATCTGTTATCCAACAAAAACTCAGACAGGGGAAAAAAAAAGTATCTTCTGGTTGGTGTTCTCCTTGTATTCAATTCTTTGGTTGGTTTAGAATCTTGCTTGGAGATTTTTTTGTTGATCTTCTTTGTTTTTTTGCTGGGAGTTGGAAGGGATTTTCAAGTCACGTGTAAAATGCTCCTCCGTTTAAGTATATAGTTTCTTCCAACAACACAGTTTTGGCAAGTGTATCGAATTTTGCAGAGCACACAAGAATTTGTCTTCATCAGAAGGAGTCGCACTTACTGTAGCTTGCAAAATGGTATGTGATATTCGGAAATGACACGAAATATTAATCCATTTGCGAATGTACCCAGAAGCGGGTAAGAGAAATTGTATGGGTGGATAAAACAACATACTAAAATTACAGAAGTTTCAATTTCAAAGTTTGTTGAGTTACTTCTGGGTGTGGTAATAGACTTGACACAAAGACATGTTCTTTGTCAAAGTTTGTTCATTGTCCTCTGGATGTAGTTACAAACTCCACATACAATCAACTGTCTATTGCTACTGCACATTTTTTATTTTACTACTCCTACACATATAACTAGATTATGGACTTTGCAACATTTTCTAAGGATTACTTTATACTACCACCTTCTGCAAGAGGTTTCGTGTGTTTAGGTAATGATTTGGTTTATGAAAATCACCTTTTACTACCACCTTCATGTAATCATCCTATTTCATTCTTTAGAAGAGACCTTAATGTACTGGTGTGTTTCCATATCTATTTCAACCTAATGTCAATCTTCTTGTTGTTTCCCTTGCGTTGGATGGGGAAAATGAATTTCTTCCATTGTAGTTTATGCAATGTTTTATATATATATATATATATATAAACCATACAATTTTATTTTATTTTAAATATAGAACAATGTATTTTTTTGAACAGACGCTTGTTCGAAAAGTTTTAGGCGTTGTTTGGGGTTCATGTCCTTCAAGGATGTTAAGTAATCACAAAATTAATATTGCTTGTGCCAATGCAATTGAGTCGTCGTCCACTATGGAAATTGCATTAACACTGCAATGTCAAATAATAGATGACTGACATGTGCCTAATGTCAAGGTCATTATCGCACAAGACACCCAATGTCCAAAGATTTATGGACTCAAACCAACATTGTAGATTTCGTGAGAAAGAAACACTAAAGTCGATGTTCTTTGTAGGTCTGACAATCCTGCAGTTTAAGTACTTTGACAATGAAAGCCTAGCTTGTTCACTGCATTGTTGCAGTGTAGTCAGTAGCATTGTTCCCATTGCCACCGCCAATGTCAATGTCCGAGGCCGAAGCTATCTGGAGCCTGGGGTCACTGCCTATGTGGATGCCTGAAGGTGAAACTACCTGGATCGAAAGTTGATTGTATGCCAAGTCTCTTGCTGCATCCAGAGGTCACTCAACACTATTTGACATAGAAACTGGTTGTCTATTACAACTTTGGCATAAAACATTATGTAATTTCAGAATATTGATTCAAACGCCGATACAGTTTCTCACGTTGGTTGGTATCCAATTTTATAATTTCCTATTGAGTGTATTCGGGCATGGAGTAATATTTGGTGTCACTTTCGAACATTCTAGACCTTTCTGTGGGCCGCCATGTCTGCCACCCCTACGACGAAATATATATTCTAGTGTGATCTGCAACATTTGATACACTTTCCAGACCTGTGATGCCGGAAGAAGTCATGTACTTCAACATAAAAACATTTTGCAACTGGCTTGGACGTTCCTTCCAATTTACTGTAATAAAACAAAGAAGTTCAACATACAAATCTCCAGGTTGGATTTTCAACCAAATAGATGATCGAATACAGGGAGAATAACAGTCACAACATACTTGAATTTTTTTTCTGTCTTGGCTTTTATTGCCTAATAGGATTTGTTTCCCCCATAACTGACGTCACATAAAATTATTCCCTCGACTTTGAATTGGGCCTGAATCTCATTTCTAAGTCGTATCGGATGTCAATGGTCAGGAACATTATAAGGAAGGCACCTTAAACCCCAAGTTTTCGACGATAGAGGAAATTAATACTTAACAAAGAATGGAATGTTGAATAACCAGTCAATGCAAGTAGGCCATATCTAGAAGAGACAAGCTATTCAAAAAACTGGGATAGATCTAGTTGGCAACACCAATTAAGTCCAAGACCTGAAATTGATATTCAACTCATTGTTTTTTATGAATCAAAGATTTGATCATCAAGAAGACTCTCAACAAGTTTCATTATTTTACATATTTTTTATTGGTTGGCGGTAGGCCAAATCACAATCATTGTGGCAAATAATCTCAGCTGTATTTTGTAACCCATCTTATTTGAATATAGAATATTTACAATTTTATTTTTTTATGGTGTTTTCTGATCTCTGGTATTGCTTTTCATTTTATTTTTGTACCTTTTTTCTCTGTGGCGTTAAACATGGATGACAAGTTTTTCTTTCTGCTACCCAGTACTTCAATTTAAATAAAGGCTACTATGTTCGTTCCTTACATTTTACATGGAAGAATAATTTTTCATGGGCCATACTTATGTGGCGTCGGCCCTATACTTAAAGAAATAAATTAGAGGACCCGTCCTGCTTTCATTCTTCGAGTCTCGTAAATAGAATGAATTAATGACTATTACAAGAAGGCAACTCAAGTGTCGACGCCATGTTCCTGTTCAATATATTGCATATATTGCAACTTATTCTATTTGATAATATCTGTGCATATATACTAATATGAGTACTATTGGAATAAATATAAAAACTTTCTCTTGGCCAAAACTTAGCCAATTATCTGGTCACCGAGTCCCGAGTTTGCGATATCCAACACCTATGTCCCATGTTCCATCATATACATATTGCAGCCAAAGAACTTCTGTGATCTGCAATTTATGATTTAACTAGTGAGAACTAACCATGGGTTCGAAAAGATTGGCATTAATAAAGGAACAATAGATTTTCTTCTGTGAGATACTTAGCCCTTTTCCCCTTTTCTTCTTCCCGTCTATTATCACTTTCTGGTTATATACTTAGTCACCTTTCTATGATCGTGGGTTCCAGGGTTGGCGGGCTGACATATCTTCATCTCCATCTATATCCTCACATGACGAATCCGACCGACCGCTATTCATTTCCATACTTAGCCAATTTTATGGTTGCGGTTGTCGGGTTGGTCCTTTCGAACTCTGTTGCTTCTTGTTCCGTTATATACATCTTGCACTCAAAACTTCCGTGGTTTCAACGAAATTTGTGAACCAAAAAATATCCTGCAAATTGGGAGATGATTTGCATTTGAAACAAAAATAATCTATTAATATATATTAATATGAATACTATTGAAATAAATATCAAAACTTTCTCTTGGCCAATACTTAGCCAATTATTTGGCCACCAGGTCCCGAGTTCGCGGTATCCAACACCTATGTCCCTTGTTCTTTCATATACATCTTGCAGCCAAAGAACTTCTGTAATCTGCAATTTATGCTTTTACTAGTGAGAACCCAGTAGGGGTTCAAAAACATTGGCATTAATAAACGAAAAATGGATTTTCTACTATCAGATACTTAGCCCTTTTCCCCTTTTCTTCTTCCCGTCCATTATCGCTTTTTGGTTATATACTTAGACACCTTTCTATGATCACGGGTTGTAGGGTTGGTGGGATGACATATCTTCATCTCCATCTATATACTCACATGACGAATCTGAACGACCGTTGTTCCTTTCCATACTTAGTCAATTTTATGGTTGCGGTTGTCAGGTTGGTGCATACGAACTCAACTTTTCTTCTTCTCATCCATTATCACTTTATGTTTATATATTATTAGTCACCTTTATATGATATCGGGTTCCAGGGTTGGTGGGATGACATATCTTCATCTCCATCTATATCCTCACATAACGAATCTGAACGACCACTGTTCCTTTCCATACTTAGCCAATTTTATGGCCGCGGTTGTCGTGATATACATCTTGCACTCAAAACTTTCATGATCTACAATTCCATCGTGGGCTCCTCGTATACATTAAATTCGCTCAAAGTATCTGTCGTTGCCTTCCATCCTCACTAACTTCGCGTCCTTCCTAATAAACATTAACTATGCTCTTACTAGTGACAACTGAACACACTGGTACGAAAGAATTGGCACCCGGTCCTCCACCATATACAAATTGACTACCGGACTCCGACATCATCCCCTCTTCCATGTTACACATTATGCATTCAAATGTTCTAAGCTATACAATTTGGTCGTCGGGGCCTCGCGTCTTCTGGGGATACCTTGTCACACTATTTTGGATCCTCACATTGGCGGGTTCACAAAATCTCCAACTCCTAGTCATTGTTTCATGTTCTGCCCATCCTTGTACTTCTTTCCAGATATGCAACACCAAATGTTTAATACTAAAATGACATCATGCAACAACCATAAATATCGTCATTAATAAGAAAAAGTCTTGAGAACCAACCATCCCTATAGAACTTGTCCAAAAATATGCAAAGAAGATCTTGCCAAGTAATGGCAAAGCTATTACAAATTTCAATATATTAGCGAAAACAAGTCTCGGCCAACGTTTCCATGTTCCATACTTGGACACTTTTTCAATTGCGAGTTCCCGGATTGACAGCCTCAAAATTGTGTTTCGAATATTCCGCGAGTTGCAAATAGTGCCCATAGTTCCACAATATACAATTTGTCCGCAAGAATGTATAAAAACTCTTAATTTTTCCTCTTCCCCCCCCCTCTATTATCCCTTTGTGGTTCTATATTTAGTCGCATCTATATGATCACATCCTCATGGATTCGCAAATTGGCAACTCTTTATCTATATCTTCACACCATGAGCCTGAACGACCATGGTCCCTTTCAATACTTAGCCAATTATCTGATCACCGAGTCCCGGGTTTGCGGTATCCAACACTTATATCCCATGTTCCATCATATACATCTTGCACCCAAAGAACTTCTGTGATCTGCAATTTATGCGTTTACTAGTGAGAACTCACCAGGGGTTCGAAAGGATTGGCATTAATAAACAAACAATAGATGTTGCTTATGGATTTCAACAAAATTTGCAAACCGAACAAGATCCTGCAAATTGGAAGATGATCTGCATTTGGACCAAAAATAATCTATTAATATATATTAATATGAATACTATTGGAATAAATATAAACACTTTCTCTTAATTTTTCATGTTTTCTCCCCCTTTATTATCCCTTTGTGGTTCTATATTTAGTCGCATCTATATGATCACGGCCTCATGAATTCACAAATTGGAAACTCTTTATCTATATCTTCACACCATGATCCTGACCAACCGCGGTCCCTTTCAATACTTAGCCAATTATCTGATCACCAGGTCCTGGGTTTGCAGTATCCAACACTTATGTCCCCTGTTCTATCATATACATCTTGCACCCAAAGAACTTTCGTGATCTGCAATTTATGCTTTTACTAGTGAGAACTCACTAGGGGTTCGAAAGGATTGGAATTAATAAATGAACAGTAGATATTCTTCTGTGACATACTTAGCCCTTTTTCCCTTGTCTTCTTCCAGTGTATTATCTCTTTCTACTTATATACTCAGTCGCTTTTCTATGATCGTGGGTTCCAGCGTTGGCGGGATGACATATCTTCATGTCCATAGATATCCTCACATGACGAATCTGATCGACAGTTGTTCCTTTCCATACTTAGCCAATTTTATGGATGTGGTTTCCAGGTTAGCGCTTTCAAACTTTGTTGTTTCTTGTTTCGTGACATACATCTTGCACTCAAAATTTATGTGATCTACAATTCCACCACGGACTCCTTAGCCCCTTTTCCATTTTCTTCTTCCCGTGTATTATCGCTTTCTGGTTATATACTTAGTCGCCTTTCTGTGATCGCGGGTTCCAGCATTGGCGGGCTGACATATGCGCATCTCCATCTATATCCTCACATGACGAATCCGACCGACCGCTATTCCTTTCCATACTTAGCCAATTTTATGGCCGTGGTTGCCGAGTTGGCACTTTCAAACTTTGTTGCTTCTTGTTCCATGATATACATCTTGCACTCAAAACTTCTTTGATCTACAATTCCACCGTGGACTCCTCGAACTCGCAAGCTTCACTCTACCACGGTTCACAAATGTTTCAAAGTATCTGTCATTTCCTTCCATCCCCACTAGCTTCTTGTCCTTCCTAATATACATTAGTTATTCTCTTACTAGTGACAACTGAACACACTGGTACGAAACAGTTGGCATCTGACCCTCCACAATATACAAATTGACTACCAGATTCTGACATCGTCCCCTCTTACGTGTTACAGATTATGCATTCAAATGTTCCGAGCGATACAATTTGACCATCGGGGCCTCACGTCTTCTAGGGAGACCTTGTCACATTATTTTGGATCCTCGTGTTGACGGGTTCACGAAATATCCAATTCTTAGTCACTGTTTTGGGTTGGCTCTTTCGAACTCTGTTGCTTCTTGTTTCGTGATATACATCTTGCACTCAAATTTTTTGTGATCTACAATTCCACTACAGACTCCTTAGCCCTTTTTCCCTTTTCTTCTTCCTGTGTATTATCACTTTCTGGTTATATACTTAGTCGCCTTTCTATGATCACGCGTTCCAGCGTTGGTGGGCTGACATATATTCATCTCCATCTATATCCTCACATGACGAATATGACCGACCGTTGTTCCTTTCCATACTTAACCAATTTTATGGTTGTGGTTGTCAGGTTGGCACTTTCAAACTCTGTTGCTTCTTGTTCCATGATATACATCTTGCACTCAAAACTTTCGTCATCTACAATTCCACTGCAAACTCCTCAAACTCACAAGCTTCACTCTACGTCACGGTTCACAAATGTTTCAAAGCATCTGTTGTTGCCTTCCATCCCCACTAATTTCCTGTCCTTCCTAATATACATTAGTTATGCTCTTACTAGTGACAACTGAACACAATGGTACGAAACAGTTGGTATCCGACCCTCCGCAATATACAAATTGACTACTAGATTCCGACATCATCCCCTCTTCCATGTTATAGATTATGCATTCAAATGTTTCGAGCGATACAATTTGACCGTCGGGGCCTCTTGTCTTCTGGGGAGACCTTGTCACCCTATTTTGGATCCTCGTGTTGACAGATTCATGAAATCTCCAATTCTTAGCCACTGTTTCAGGTTGGCGCTTTCAAACTCTGTTGCTTCTTGTTCCATGATATACATCTTGCACTCAAAATTAATGTGATCTACAATTCCACTGCGGACTCCTTAGCCCTTTTTCCCTTTTCTTCTTCCCGTGTATTATCACTTTCTGGTTATATAATTAGTCGCCTTTCTATGATCGCGGTTTATAGCATTGGTGGGCTGACATATCTTCATCTCCATCTATATCCTCACATGACGAATCTGACTAACCGTTGTTCCTTTCCATACTTAGCCAATTTTATGGTCGTGGTTGGCACTTTCTAACTCTGCTACTTCTTGTTTTGTGATATACATCTTGCACTCAAAACTTCTATGATCTACAATTCCACCATAGACTCCTCCAACTTGCAAGCTTCACTCTACCACGATTCACAAATGTTTCAAAGTATATGTCGCTGCCTTCCATAACCACTAACTTCCTTTCCTTCCTAATATGCATTCGTTATGATCTTACTAGTGACAATTGAATACATTGGTACAAAATAGTTGACATCTGACCCTACACAATATACAAATTGACTATCGGATTTCGACATCGTCCCCTCTTCCATGTTACAGATTATGCATTCAAATGTTTTGAGTGATACAATTTGACCCTTGGGGCCTCACATCTTCTGCGGAGACCTTGTCACTCTATTTTGGATCCTCGTGTTGACAGGTTCACGAAATCTCGAATTCTTAGTCATTGTGTCCTGTTCCAACCATACTCATACTTCTTTCCAAATATGCAACACCAAAGGTTTAATACTAAAATGCCATAATGCAACAACCATAAGGATCGTCATTAATAAGCCGAAATCTCGAGGACTAACCATCCCCACAAAACTTGTCAAGAAACATGCAAAGAAGATCTTGCCAGCTAAAATTTCAATATATTAGTGAAAAAAAGTCTGGGCCAGTGTTTCCCTATTCCATATTTGGACACTTTTTCGATTACAGGTTCATGGATTGACAGCCTCAAAATTGTGTTTGGAATATTCCGCAGCTTGCAAACAGTGCCCGGAGTTTTGTGATATACAATTTGTCCGTTGGAATGCCCTATCATGAGCCCAACCATCCGTCGTTCCTTTCAATACTTAGCCCCAAGTTGGTTGTATTTCCATGACATTGTAAATTTACTGTGTATCCCTATTTCATACTTAGAAATTTTTTCGATTGCGGGTTCCTGGACTGGCGGGCTCAGGATTGTGTTTCCAATGTTCCATGACTAGCAAGCAGTACCCGGAGTTCCACGATATACAGTTTGTCCACAGGAAAGCATCATCATGCCCACGAGATACAATTTGACCCTCAGGCCCTCACCTCTACTAGATGTATCTTGTAGCCCTATTTCGAAGCGTCACCAATCGCTTTCGATAATTAGTCATTCCTTACTTGTTGTTCCGTGTCCCCACCACCTTCCTACTTGTCTTTGGAAATGCAATTGGTAAGATTTAATGCTAGAACTTCATTGTGCATGAACCTTAAACATGTCATTAATGACCATCCTCTCTTACGTGGTACACATTTTGCATTCAAGTCCCAAAACGTCTCCCAGGGAACCATTGTTGCCCTGATTCTGAGGCTCATCCGACAGCTTTCCATACTTGTCCATTTCATGGAATCTCTTTTGTGGTTTCTCGGGTTGGCGGGTTCACGAAATATCCAATTCTTAGGCATTGTTTACTGTGCCCGACCAAGGTTTACTGCCAATAGTTCATCATGCAACATCCATATTGACCACCATTAAAAAGCAAAATCGTAAACGAGACAAGGAAATTTAATTAAGCTTGACTCGTCGAATTTAAATTAATTTATCTTCTCTTATTTTCTATTTATGGGATATATATTACAAGTTTCAATATATTAGCAAAAATGAATCCACCCAACGGTTTCTCTATTCCATACTTAAGCCACTTTTTTCGATTGCAGGTTCCCGGATAGGCGGGCTCACGTTTGCACCTCCATTGTTCTGTGTCCTACAAACATTACCCGAACTTCCGCGATATACAAATTGCCCTCTGAACTGTCCTATCATACCCTCTTCGGTGTTACGCGTATTGCACTCAAAAAGTTCTGAGACATACAATTTGACCCTTGCACCCTCACCTCGAACAGTTGTACCTTGTAACCCTATTTTGAAGCCCACCTGACCTCTTTCCATAATTAGACACTCCTTAACTGCTCTTTCTCGTCCCCACAACCTTCGTACTTCTTTCTTAATATGCAATTAGAAACCTTTCATGCTAACATCTCACCATGTAGGAACCATCAATATTGTCATTAATGAATGAAACGCTCGAGGAGATCTCCCATTATTACACATTAAACCAAGATCTGCGAAGAGTTATATTGTCCCTTCCAATTATTCATCTCAAACACGGGTCATCGCATTGGCTCGTTCAAGAAATATACAATTCTTAATCGCTCATTGACGTGTCCAACATGTTCGCACTTCTATGTGTGCAATTATTAGTCTTTAATGTTAACAACGCATCATGAAATAGCCATCAAAATTGTCATTAATGAGCAAAATTCTCGAGGGCATCTCCCATTCACACGCATTGGACCAAGATTTGTGCAACATTATATTATCCCTTCCAACTTTTCATTTCATTCATCGTCTGGAGCAAACAAATGTTCTTGTAAACTTATGGCAGAAGGTCGACAATATTTTTGTGGAGATATAGTGAATATCTTCGTACATTAGGACCAGAACTTCTAGTGGTCCAAGGCATACTTTTACTATTCATCCTATTTCGCCCAGATTGAAGTGATTTGGACCTCTAGAATCGCTCGTGTAGGCTGCATCCCTGAGGTTTTTGACTGTAAGGAGGTGGTCTCTTAGTGCGCCGAAAAATATATTCCAAGCCAAAGAATTATTCCACTGTGCGACCATTCCCCTGTTTCTTTGTCACCTCAAGTCTTCCGCAAGATGTTAAAATTGTCGTAGCCAACATTGAACTTCAGAGGACAAGACTGCAAGTAGTTCCTAGAAAAACATGATAACAGGTTGGACATCTTAGCCAAGTTCCTCGAAGACCTGACAACAATTCCTGAAGATATCACAAAGTTGCAGGTAAGTTCCTTTAGAAATCCATTCCGGCAAATTGCTTGGTTATTTACAAGAATAACGGGACAAGCATCCACGACAAGCATTTCCCGTATAATTATTTATATTTTGTACTTCACAGTCAAGGAACAATTCATTTTCGATTGGGGGAAGGTAATTTCCATTGAAATTTGTTCCCATTTGTCATGATTCAAAGAATCGAATAAATTTTATATGTCATCCTACTTGATTTTTGCAATAGTGCATTGTTGTCTGTTTCCAAAACTGTCTCTTTCCAAGAAAATAAACTTTGGATTCGACCCAGTAACATTCTCGTACCAGGCCCTGTGGAGGCACAAGGCCTCCCATTGTTTTTATGAAGTTTTTAATGAATTTGTCTCAGTTTTCAAAGATTTATTGTTAGGGAAGGATGCTCCGCAGATGTCTGGCCAGACAACCAAGTTTTTGAAAAGGAAGGTCACACTTGAACAAAAGGAAAATCACAGTGTACTATTGGTCTTCGGCTCCAAGGAAAATCCTGCTTTCCTTCCATGCCACATCACAGACAAGATGTTTGTTGCAGAAATAGCAAGGCAATACAACCACTGGTTGCATTTTTTCCATGATAAGAAAAAAATAGTTCATTCCTCTTCCTTGGAAAGTTGGGGACTTCGTGTGCAGAAACATCAACAAGATTGACAAATTCGTAGGCCATTTCAAGAACTTGAACCTAACATATGCTGAAAGGATAAAAGGGTTCGACCCTGTTATCCCCGATATCTAGGGATAACTAGGAGATCATGTCTCAAGGCCCACATGGTCCTGGAGATGGAGTACCAAAAGCAAGAGTGACTTGAGCATGGCCCTGGAGGGCCCATCTTTCTTCTTCTCAGCCAGACTTGTCCTGTCAGCAGTAGCAGCTTCCATCACCACCTGCCTGGGTTTGCATCAGAGAGGACTCTTGCTCCATGAGGTAATTGGT
>SNQJ01S0012862.1:78379-107272 GCA_010110895.2 Picea sitchensis
TTAGTTTACACCTAGGGTTTTGACCTTAGGGTTTGAAAAGCCTTGTCCCCAAGCAACACTTTTCAGCCCTAGACTTATAGTTTGAAGCTAGTCGTTTTGCCAAAGTGTCCTAAGGAAAGAGGGAGGAGCATGAGGCCTAGCTTTAACTACACCGGAATGAGCCTTCTCCCCTTAGAGTTTTGATTTGGTGGCCCTACCATAGCAGCACCATTAAACCTAATCCTCTTGTCCTTAGGTGTAAGTCTTTCCAAGCCATTAGCCTTTTCTCCATTTGACCCCATTAACCCAAGGCACTAGTCTAAGAACACAACGTCGAGCTTTTTGTGCTAAAACAATTCTTTCAAACTCTCTAAACTTGAAACCCTAACTAACCCTAGCGTCTAGACTAACCCTGATTAATGATGACGTCTTGCCTTTTTTGAACTTGTGTTTGCACTAAAAGTTGCGGCTGACTCATCCTTTAATATCCATATAGGTTTTAAACAATTTCATTGGTTGATTTGGCCAAACGTCCACCTCTTTGACTATCTAACCTAAACCCTAACTAGCAACAATATAGGCGACGTCACACTTATTTTGATCTTTGGTTTGGCTTAAAACGTTGTGATATTGTCACCCGGTTTGATAGACTTTGAGTTATTGATCATATTTATAAGCTTAATTGACCAAACGTTCTTCTCATTGTCTTCAAATTTGACCCAATACTAGGGCTGACGTCACCCTAAATCTGCAATAGTGACGCAGCAACAATATTTATATGAGCAGATTTATGATATTGCATTGTGATAATACAAAGATTTGATTTTACACATTGAATGCCGATATCTCTTATGTCTTTATTGAAGAAGTGATATAAAATATAAGTTTTAATTGCAATCATTGACTTCGTCAATAATTGTTTTCATTATGTCTCATATGTATTGAAGATAGTCATTAATACTTTGAAGTACTAACCACTGCAGCACATTATTTTAGTTTTATTTGCCTTGTCTCGCAAACAGATGCCATTCAGTGGAAGATCTTCTCCTTGAATATCATTTTGGCAGTAATCTGTGAAAGGAAACCCTTGTCTTGGTCCTATAGACCTTTAGACCTTTCAGACACCCAGATTACTAGGGACGTCTCCCTTGGGATTAGCCACCCAGAATAGAAAGAGCTCCCCATCGAGGTGACAGTGGGTGGGGAAGCTCCTGTTACGCCAGTTTGAGCCTTGACTTCAAGCTACCTAAACCTTTCCTACAAACTGAGCGATAATAGACCCTAATGGGATTTTTCGAGAACATTTACTAGTAGTTGGATTTAACAACACTTTTATCCATAGACGCCTGACTGAAGACAGGGATAGTGACGACCACAATCCTGCTTCTGGCGATTGCGACGTAGAGACATTGCAAAGTGTGACTGAATTGTATAGACAACAGGGAAAAGTATCAGGTGAGAAGAGTGTCTAGTCCCCTGCCAACACTCCCTAGAGCACGTCATCACAGAGCATCTCTTCAACGACCCACCCCAGTAAGAAAGAAACCCAGAAATCTTCAAGCGGAGGAGTAGATAAGAACCCTCCTCACATAAAAATTGATAGTTCTCACAAAGTTCCACTGACGAAGAAGAGAAAAAGCATTGTAGGGCAGGCAGACAAACCCGAAATTGGAAGTGAACAGATGCAACTTGAAATTGAAACTGAGCACATGCACAAAGTTGGTTCGTCCATAATGGAAATAGTTGAGACCGACATTTTTTATGAAGATGAATCCTTCGTATTCCAGAGCGTTGATTTTTACAGCCAATCTAAAAATATGGTCATTGAAAAGAGAGATGTAACATATAGGAAAGGTAAATCTCGCACAGAGATTAACTTTAGGAAAATGTGGTCGTCCCAAATCTCCATATTTCACCGCGTAACCGATGATGCTCTTGATGATTCCAATGGAGGAATTGAAGCGGAGAATGCCAGATTGAAAGACCGCGCCCAAGAATTTGAGGAGGCTTTCATTGCTACCCCAGAGTTTGTCTGTCCTTTAGCAAAAAATGTGTCTGCTACCACTGCAGCCAAGATAAAAGTATTCTCCACCCTCCTTGCATTGTCTAGAGCCCTTGTAGAGAATAACATAAAGAAAAAAATGCAGCTACTTACTGAAGCCTGGGAAACATCACAAAATATAGCTTCCTTCTGAAAGAGGGCAAATGATTTGCACAAACATTTGCAGGCGAATTTAAAAAATGATCAACGTTTATGTGAATAGGTGCTAACCCCTTTTTCCAACCATGTCGTCAACACCTCGGATCTAAAAAGAAGACAAAAGAATCTCCCCTCCCCGAAGCGGACCAAACAATTAAAATCATTCTGGCAAAAGAAAGTTAAGAACCTGGAGCTCATTGTCGAATCATGTAAACAAGCCATATTAGAAAAGGAAGAATTATTCACAAACCTGATCCAAATAGACTTCGACGGAAGTACCAACAAGGTTCAAGACCCAAACTTAATTCTCAAATCCTTGTCAATGACCAAAGAAGTCTTCTATGAACAACTTGATATTTTAAAGGGGTTGTCTTTCGAAAAGTTTTACGACATCCTTGAATATCGTGTAGATGAGCTCGAGAGCTGGGTACTGGACTATTCGACACACAATGAAGAAATTGAACAAAGTCTGCATAGTATTTACCTCTTTGACATAGAAATACAGGATGAAATCAATGTGCCCCCCATGAGAAACTACATTGAAGAATGGTTCCAACGGAAAATGGACAACCTCATCAAGGAAGGGCAACAACCGGTTGACGCGATTCCAGTGACCGTCGACGACAGCAACAAAAATACATCAGATTCATAGTAAGTCTATACTAATGTCATCTTGTTTTCTTTATCAATCCAGTTATTATACCTCTTTAAATATAAAACTCTAACCAAACAGTCATAACTTCCAATTTCTTCTTTTAAGGTCTTCCTCTCTACTGTCACACACTTCTTCTTTCTACATTCCTAATTTTTATACTTATTTATTTTTATGGTCCGCGGGATCCCCAATCCCAGTCTATATGACAAACGTATTTAAATTTCCAGAAATATGTAACATACATTATTAATTTTTGATAAATTTCAAAGAAAACTAATTCGAGAATGCTAATTTTTTTGTGACCAGGAACCTTTGTTGCAAGACATTATTGGTATTCTATTGTATTTGCATGTTTAATGTGTATGCTTCATAAATATGGAACTTTGATAAATTTCAAAGAAAAAGGAACCTTTGTTGCAAGACATTATTAATATTCTATTGTGTTTGAATGTTTGGAACAACTACATAAATATGGAACAGATTCCAGAAATATTTTTTTGATAAATTTCAAAGAAAACTAATTCGGGAATACTAATTTTTTTGTGTCCAGGAACCTTTGTTGCAAGACATTCAAAGACCAACATCATAGCACGTTGTTAAATGTTAAATCTTTCCTGTACTATCAAAAAAATTGTATATGATACACGCATACTTCAAAGTTATTTTTTAATGTTGTTATCTGCAACATTTTCATGCCTACTATCTTCAAATACTTTGAAAGATCTTGGAACCATTTCATTTAATTTTACTTTAATGTATTTTACTTTTATGCCTATTCTATTGTATTTGAATTTTTAATGTCTATGCTTCAGAAATATGGAACAGATTCTAGATTTTTGATAGATTTCAAAGAAAACATGAACCTTTGTTTCTTCAGAAATATGGAACAGATCCAACCTTTATTTAATATTCTATTGTATTTGAATGTTTATTGTCTATGCTTCTTGGTCCTTTTTCCCAAGAACCTTTGTTGCAAATCATTTAGACAAAAAATTTCTAAGTACCATGTTTAAACTATATACACCCCAGGAAAAAACTTCCTTGTTCGCATATTAACTTGAGGTGCACGCTGCCACAAAGTCATCCTCTGCATGGATACCACATGTACTTCAACTTGCTTCCCACGTGTCTATAGTCGGTCCTACAGTTACAGTGCATTTATTTCCATTCCAACCTGGTAGGGACTACGTTGTCATGCAACACTTGTTTTAAAATGAGGATCAAATCTATAAATGTGCTATTATCTCTTATAAGCATGAACTTTTTTCAACACTTATTTGTTTATTGCATCCACCCTGAAACTTATTTGGAGGAAATCTCTATGCCAAATGTAGATAACGTGTTTGGAAACTTGATATAAGACAAAACAGAGATATGAGAAAATGTGTGTTTAGTCTCACTGATTCCATCACACGGATCCATTAATTTACAAAACTTGAGTTGCTTGAACAATGTGCTTCAACTTTTTCTAATTTAGAGATCAAACTCTTGCACACTTATTGTTATCATCCATTTCCTCTCATACAAAATTAAAAAAAAAACCACTTAAAAATTTATAAAATAAAATATTTGTTTGTATTTTTTTTTACTCCAGGAACAACTTTTTACCCAATGCTTATGTAAATTGTGCAACAATATATCAAATTAACTTAATATTTATTTAATGAAGTGAGAGTGCACTCTTATATGCTTCATCCTAGCATGAAAATGGTGATTTTTCATTTGCATAATCATATTTTTCACTTTCCCAACACAATATAATTGTATGCTTTTACATCGTATTTAGGTCTTCACATCATTTGGTCTCATCAAATTCTCCTAATTCAAAGAGATTTACATGCAACACTAATACTTATTTGAAACATATACAATAATATTGTAAGGTGCGAAACTAGTTTATACATAGTATGAAGAAGTATATATATGTGTGGGGGATTTAAGTAATATTTCAATTTAGTCATATTATATAATTTGTTCATTTTTTTTTTCTTTCTTCACTCTTGGAATTTGTTAGTCATCTTTCTTTTTAATTTATACTTCAAATACTTAAGCTTTAAATTTCAATCTTTAAACTTTAAATTTGGTATTCTAACTTGCTTCTTGCTTATCCAATGAATGATTATTGANGGAATTTGTTAGTCATCTTTCTTTTTAATTTATACTTCAAATACTTAAGCTTTAAATTTCAATCTTTAAACTTTAAATTTGGTATTCTAACTTGCTTCTTGCTTATCCAATGAATGATTATTGAATCCATATTAAAAAGTTAAATTGCTAAAGTATTCCTTTTGTCTACAAGCCCTACGAAATCTCATTAAAATAGCCAACCGATCTAACTACCTATTCCATTACAAATTCAAGTCCATAGTCTTTTTATGTGTGTTGGTGGATTTACCATAAGGGTGAAGGTGTATTGATAAGTCAAGTTTAATCACAAAGCTATGTCAAAAGGTTGAAACCCAAGGGGTAGGGTGGGTGTGAACTCACAAGAGAAGATATTATATGCCAACTTTGTATGTAAGCTAAATCAAGACTTTAAAATTGCATTTACTTTTTACGCTTGATGACTTTATAGTCGATGTACTAAACATCATTTTAATTGTTTTTTAAAGGAAGCCTTAAAAGATTAATTATGATTCTCCTTTGTTATTATTTTGTATAATTATCATGCTTCAAGCCATAATTATCATGCTTTAAACTTCAAACTTCAAATCTTTATATTTTAAGTTTTAATCTTTATTCTTGTAAATCTCCTCCATTTAAAAATGCCTAGTTTCTTGCAACAATTTTAACCTTACTTACAATAATATAAACATTTATATTTCAATCTTTGACTTGAAGTAATAATATTGTTTCTTTGTTGTTTTTGTGTAATACATTTAGGCCAAACTTTAATTATGCATATAATTGTAAATGTAAATATGCTTATAGGCTAGTGAGTTGTTGGCACTTGGTTTTGGTGTTATGTGTACTTGGGTAAGTGTGCGGAGATTCATTATCAAGATAGGGGCGCACAAGTCATAATGTTGCGTACACTTGGGCAAGTGCGCGATAGTGACCTGGAAGTGCAAAAAGTTGAGTTATATATGGTTGCGTATGTATTGAGGTCGAAGTGCCTATGTGGTTATTAGGCTGGAGAGCTAGATGTTAAATGGCCAGTGAGCCATCATTGTAATATGTAATCACATGCAAATATTAATGAAAACACATTGTTGCAACATACCAACCATGTAAAAGAGTATGGGGTGCTAAACTCCACAAGATAGGGAAAGGGGGCTAAAAGTTAAGGATAAGGGGCTAAGCTAGGGGCTTAAGCCCAAAGGAATATTATATTAATATTCCTTGAAGTATAAAGTATGGATAATTATTTTATCCTAAGTTCTAATGATAGGGAAAAGTGGGCCCAAGGTAGTTCTCAACATGACAAGTGTTAAGTTGGGAACATGCATACATATAGTTTGGACTTAGTTCATTTTCCTATCATTCCATCATCATTCCTTCACTCATTCAATTGTCATGTGTACCTTCATGTCATTGTCATTGTATATATGCCTTGGTTAGCTAGCAGGTAGACTGAAGAAGCGGGTTCTCATGCCTGTAGGATATTGAAGAGACAGGTTGTCAGGCCTGTGAACATTCTCTCCAGGTGAGAGAATTGCTAGGAATTTATTCCCGAAGGTGCCAAACTGCAACTATAGGGCTCTGAGACTTCCTGTTCGGCCTGTTGTTGAAGCCTTAGAAAGGAAGTGGGGTAATTGGAGGACTGTTGAGCAGAGAAGGGACACACTTCCTAGGGTGGGATAGGCATGTGGGGAATGAAGCATTGTAGGCTATTAGTTTGAGTTGGCACATGTGACTAAGTTTTTATGTTGTCTGAGATACTTTATCTGGGTTAGGAATCATTTACCCAGGTGGAGTTTAGTCCCAGCTCAGGGGTGACCCACTGCTGAGAGTTATGAATAGTGTGGTCTAAGACTGGGAGGAACATGGAAGGTATGCACATAGTTGGTGTTCTTTTAATCAAATATAAGTGTCAATTGTGTGTTGATTCATATGTTGCATTGATATTCATGCAATTGTTGTCATGGGTTTTCCCATGTATGTTGCATACACATTTCTATTATCATTTTGTATGAATCTCTGCATTTGCTAAGTATTTTTATGATTTAAATTAGTATCAGAATTAGAAATTTTAAGTGGCATAGCCCAATAGGTGGCTGGGGATGCTACAATGTGGCATCAGAGCACAATTTCAACATTGATCATGGATGGGTCAAGTTAGCATAATGTTGAAGTGGAATTTTGCAGAGAATTAATTTCAGGAGTACGTGTGCAACTTGTACGATTAAATTATTGCAGAAAAACTAAGAGAAATCTCATGGGTAATGTGAAGAATTGATCCAGAGATTGAAAAAAAGTAATTTCAATTTCTAATGGGAAAAGTTGGGCCTATAGATAGCTGAATTTTTGAGTTTATAGAGCGGCCATGGTGCCCAGGACAAAATTGGGTGAAATTGGGCAAAAGCCCCAATTTCTGCAACAAAATTATGGAAACATCTGTTACGCGTCGAAAATATTTGTGTGCACTAAGTAGTAGTGATGCACATAAAAATAAGGGTGCATGGGTGTGTGCACTAAGAAAAGATTTTGGCATTGCGAGGAAAAATAATGTTGCATAGGTGTGGGCACTAAAAAAATTGGGGTTGCTCAGAAAAATAATGGTGCACACTAAAAATTTGGTGTTACATGGAAAAATAATGTTGTGCAGGTGAACACACTAAAAAAATTGGCGTTGCTTGGAAAAAAAATGGTGCGTAGGTGTGTACACTAATCATTGACGTTGCATGGAAAAATCATGTTGCACAGGTGTGCGCACTAAAAATTTTGTGTTGCGTGGAAAAATAAGGGTGTGTGCACTAAAAATTTGGTGTTGCACGGAAAAATAATCTAGTGCAAGTGTGCACACTAAAACTTTGGTGTTGCATGGAAAAATAATGTTGCATAGGTATGCACACTAAAAATTTGGCGTTAGGTGGAAAATAATGGTGCACGGGGTATGCACACTAAATTTTGTCACTGCGTGGTGTAGAACTGGTGGTGTGTGCATAATATGGGTGCGCGTGGAAGCACACTAAAATTTGGCATCGCATGGTGCAGAGCTTGTGGCGCACGCATAATAATGTGGTGCACATGGAGTGTTGGCAGAACGCAATGCAAATTTGTTGGTGTGCGTGCAATGTTGGTATGCAATGCATATATGTTGAATATTCATGCCACATGGAAGTATAATTGGTGGTGTGTAGGGAGTATTGGTGTGCGGTGTGAGTGCACTAAACCTTGGCATTGTGTAGTGCGGAGAGTACAATGCACGTAGAATATTGGTGCATGACACAAAAGTTGTGCGCAGTAGGTATTGGTGCATGACACAAAAGTTGTGCGCAGTAGGTATTGGTGTGCGACACAAAAGTTGTGTGCAGTAAATATTGGTGCATGACAAAAAAATGGTGCACAATGGATATGGATACACAATGCATGCACTACATTTTGGCATTACACGTGTAGAACTGTGCATGCTAAATATGGGTGTATAATTTAAAAGTGGTGCGCGCGAAGTCAGTTCGATGGTCTAAAATGTTAGAAAACCGGTGATTTTCAATGACATTTTTTTTTGTATTGTTTGAAGGTCATCTTTTTGCAGGGAATTTTTGAGGCATTAAACAGTGTTTTTAGCAACTAAAAAATAGTGCACACAAGAAGAATTTTTTATAGCTCAAATGAAAGAGCTCGGCGATAACTTTCTAACGGTGTATTCTATTTGTTAAATGGAGTTAGGATGAGTGATTTACAACTCGAACAATGGAGAGTAAATTTTAAGCCCAACTAACTTCTAAAGGCCATAACTTCATGTTCCAAAATCAGATTGAGGCACAGGGGAAGTCTATGGAAATGTATTGAACCATAGAACATAGTCGCGGAGCTAAATTAAAATTCTGGGCATGTCAAAAATGTTTAAGACGACATAGAAGGTACATGTAGCATTCAAGGCAAAAAACACTAATTGGCCTGAAACTTCAACAGGCTGTATCTAGCAGTCCAGAACCTAGAAAAAGGTGAAACTTGCACATAATTCCAAAATATGTATATGAAGAAACCCAATTGGGCTCCTACCAAAACTCCATTGCAGCAAGTGCAAAATGCATAATTACAGTTCAGATTTTCACCTAGTTGAAGTATGAACAAAATAATTAATGGACAATTTTCAAATGACCATAACTTTATGCTCAAGACTCAGAATTGAGCACGGAAGCAGAAGTTGGAAAGATATTGGATAGTAGAGTATAAATATTCACCCAGAAAATTGATCTTGGCAGCCAATTTTACAAGAAATCATAAGGTAGAATTATGATGCATTATTGAATTAGAATTGTACATAATTTCATGAATTTGTTAAAATATTTAGCCTAACAAGTTTTCTTGGCTACACATTTTGCAAAGTTAACAACATTTAGATCATAACAGGATCAACACAAAGTTCAAAATCATGGAAGATGCACAGGAGGCTTATAGCCATGAATATGAGATTAGAGGGATGTATGTCAATATAGGCAATGAATGTACAAATTCAAATGGACATGGAGAAGGCAAGGAAGAAAGCATGAACTTGGTAGAGACCATACAAATTTTGCAAAATGATGTCCAAAGTTATAAAGCTGATAATGAGAGGTTTATGAAATCCAAGGAGCAGTAGGAGGACTTCAACATAAAGTTAATGTAGAGCTTGGACATAATAGAAAACAAGATGGATAAGGAGAATGACTCAAGCAAACCAGGAAGTCACAGGTCTCATAATGAGAGAAGAAGAATAAGAAGTGTTGGAAGACATCACCATAAGTCCCCAAGGAATTTCACTAGGAGAGAACATAATATTTCAAGTCCATCCCCTGTCAAGAAACATAAGAGGAGGTCTAGGGTGGATGAACTACAGGGATAAATGAACAAAATCAGTCCTCCTGCATTTGATGGTGAGCACAAGAAGGATGAGGATGCAGAGACATCGCTGCTAGGAATGAGGAAGTATTTTCAATTTCATAATTACTCTTCACACGCAAAAGAATGAATTTCCATCTATCATCTCAATGGAAAAGCATCAATGTGGTGGGACCAATTTGTGCAGGTGCAACACATTGATGAGAAGAAAGTTACTTGGAGTGAATTCAAGAGGTATTTTCAAAAGAAATACTTGACTAAGTGATACTATGACAAGAAAATGAAGGAGTTATTTGAACTCAAGCTTAAGAGTATGACCATAGATGAATATGAAAGGAGGTTTTTAGAGCTACTAAAGTATGTTTCTTTCATCAAGGATGAGCTGATTAATATTCATAGGTATTTGAGTGGGCTGCCATCATTCATTAGTGACAAGATGCAGTATGATGATCCCAAAACATTGGAGGAAACCATATGGCAAGCTAAATGTCTTTATGATCAACATAAAGGAAGACCAATTTTCCAAAAAGCTTGGGAAGAAAAGAAGAAAAGCAAGATGGAACAAAGGAAGAAGGGGACTAAACCACCATTCTTCAGAAATAATTATCAAGGACAACCAACTTCTAAAGAACCCAAAATGACCGAGACATTGGGGAAAAGACCAAGGAAACCACCTATTCAATGTTGGGGTTGTGGGGGAGATCATATGTACATAGATTTCCCTCACAAAGGTGAAAAATTAAGGATTTTTCATAATGTACAACAAGCTGATACAGTGGAGGACATGGGCAGAAACGTACCTAGGATCTACGCAGCCCTGGACAACAAGAAAGTTGAGTTTCAGTCACATATGATTGAAGTGGAAGGTAAGATGAACAACCAAACCATTGCTATTTTAATTGATTCAAGAGCTAGTCATAGTTATCTAGATCCTAAGATGGTGGAAATATTTCATTTTCCAAGAAGCAAGCTTGGAAAATCTTGGTTGGTGCAGCTAGCTAACAGAGCTAAAATAAAATTAATGAGATGGTTAAGGCATGTCCAATGGACATGAATGGACTGAGCACCAAGGCATATTTGAACATCATACCTTTAGGTTCCTATGACTGCCTAATTGGTATGGATTGGTTGGACCAACACCATGTTGTTCTAGAATGTTATAATAAGGCATTTACTTTCTTGGATGAGGAAGCGAACTTAAGCACAATACAAAGAATTCCCAGGGAAATAACCATAAGAGAAGTTTCAGTCTTGCAACTAAAGAAAAGTTACAAGAAAGGGTGTCAAATATTTATGATACATATGGAAGAGACACATAAAGATAATGTACCAAATATTGAAGATTATGTAGTCCTAAAGGAGTTTGAAGATGTGTTTAAAGAAATACTAGGATTACCCCCTAAAAGAGATATTGATTTCTCCATCAATCGAATTCCTGGAGTAGCCCCAGTATCCAAGACCCCTTACAGGGTGAGTACACCAGAACTGAAGGAATTGCAAATGCAACTTGAAGAGCTTCTTCAGAAGGGGTATATATGCCCAAGTGTGTTACCTTGGGGTGCCCCAGTATTATTTGTGAAGAAAAATGATGGAATGTTAAGACTTTGCATTGACTTTAGGTAGTTGAAAAAGGTAACTATGAAGAACAAGTATCATTTTCCAAGGATCGATGACCTTTTTGATAAACTGAAAGATGAAAAAATATTCTCGAAGATTGATCTCAGGTTAGGCTATCACCAGGTAAGAATTAAAGACATCAGCAAGACATCAACAAGACTGCAAGAAGACATCAGTAAGAATACATCAACAATACTTCCTTCCGAACAAGGTATGGCCATTATGAGTTCACAATGGTGCCATTTGGATTATCAAATGCACCAAATGTCTTCATGTGTTTAATGAATGGTATTTTCAGAGAATACTTAGATAAGTTTGTCATTGTCTTTTTGGATGACATTCTTATATATTCTAAGTCAGAGGGAGAAACAATTGAGGATGGTATTACAAGTATTGAGGGAGCATTAGTTGTATGCCAAATTGAGAAAGTGTTCATTCTTCTAGAAGAAAATTCATTATTTGGGCGATATTATTTCAGAGGAAGGGATAGGAGTGGATCCAGAAAATATAAGGGCCATTGAAGGATGGCCAAAACCAAGGAATGTCTCGGAGGTGAGATCATTCATGGGCCTTACATGTTACTATAGGATGTTTATTGAAGGATTCTCAAAGATTGCACACCCAATCACTTCCTTACAGAAGAAGGGTGTGAAGTTTGAGTGGACACATGATTGTGAAAGAAGTTTCCAACACTTGAAGCATTTATTAACAAGTGTTCCAATACTAAGGATTTCTTATCCAAATGAAGACTTCATTGTATGCACTAATGCATGTAAAGAAGGGCTTGGTGGAGTCCTTAGTCAGAATGGGTATGTGGTGTGCCATGAATCAAGGAAGTTGAAGGAGCATGAAAGGCACTATGCTACTCATGATTTGGAGTTGGAAACCATAGTGCATGCCGTGAAGATGTGGAGGTACTACCTCATGGGAAAAATATTTGAGTTGAGGACAAACCATAGTAGTCTGAAATATTTATTTGGATAACCAACTCTAAATTCCAGGAAAAGCAGGTGGTTAGAATTCCTCAGCAAATATGGCTTTGATATAAAGCATATCAAAGGTAAGGAGAACAAGGTGGTTGATGCACCCAACAAGAGGGTGCATGAGATGCATGCTACAACCATTAGCATGTACCGATCAGATTTGAAACATAGAATTTTATAGGCTGCAAAATTAGATAAAAAAATACATGGAGGTAAGGGAAAAACTTCAGCAAGGTAATTTACGGAAGAAAATTGAAGACTATAAGCTAGAAAATGATGAAATTCTCATTTACAAGGGAAAAATTTATGTTCCAAATTCCCATGAATTGAAAAATCTGATATTGATAGAAATGCATGATGTACCTTATGCTGGGCACCCAGGTTATCAGAAAACTATTGCAGTTGTTAAGAGACAACATTATTAGCCAGGCATGAAGAAATAAGTAGTTGATTTTATTTCCAGGTGTTTGGAATGTCAAAAGGTCAAGGATGAGCATAGACACTCGGTTGGTTTGCTACAGCCATTGCCCATTCCTGAGTGGAAATGGGAAGTCGTAACAATGAATTTCATCACCAAACTACCCAGAACAAACAAGCAACATGATTCTATCATGGTAGTGGTGGATAAGCTCACTAAAGCTGCCCATTTTATTCTAGTAAAGCTCACTCACAAGTCAACCAACATTGATGGTATTTATATGAGAGAAATTGTTCGACTACATGGTATACCCAAGACAATTGTGTCTGACAGAGATCCAAAATTTACATGAATTTTTTGGAAATGATGATTCAAGGGATTTGGAACAAATATGAATTTTAACACAACTTATCATCCAGAGTCAGATGGGAAAACAAAGAGGGTGAATCAAGTGATTAAGGATATGTTAAGGATGTATGTGATGGATAAACCATCCAAATGGGAGGATTATTTTCATTTGGTGGAGTTCTCTTATAACAATGGGTATCAAGCATCTCTAAAGATGAGCCCATTTGAGGCACATTATGGAAGAAACTGCAACACACCAGTGAGCTGGGACAATCCAACAGATAGAGAATTGGTTGGACCGGAGCTACTCAGGGAAATGGAAGAGAAAATGATGAAAATAAAACAGAATTTAAAGGCTGCCCAAGACAGGCAGAAAATCTATGTTGATAAAGTCAGAACTCACGAAGAATTTAAAGTGGGTGACCATGAGTTCTTGAAAGAAAAATCCAAGACAAGTTCTCTAAAGTTGGGAAATTGTTCAAAGTTGGCAGCATGTTACTGTGGACCATTTGAAATCCTGGAGAGGATTGGTCTTGTAGCATATATGCTTGTCTTACCTGCATCAATGTGCATTCATAATGTATTCCATGTATCATTTCTTAAAAAGTATGTAACTGATGCTAATCATGTCATTGATTGGAATGTGATTCACATGGAACACGAAGGCGACTTTCAAGTGCATCCAGTCTGCACATTGGACCAAAAGATCAAGCAGCTCCGTAATCAATCCATAAGGCTAGTAAAGGTCCAATGGACCTGGTAAATTCCTGGAGATGCAACTTGGGAGCATGAAGAATCTATTCGGGTAGAGTATCCGCATATTTTTTAAGACTTTTGAAGTTTTTATTTTATATGTCTATATACTACACTGATGACAATGCATAAATAAGGGGGAGGGGAACGTAATAACCCTAGGCTGAACCTCAATTGTACATATAATTTTAAGTGTAAATATGCTTATAGGATGGTGAGTTGTTGGCACTTGGTTTTGGTGTTGCGCTCACTTGGGTAAGTGCACGAAGATTCATTATCAAGATAGGGGCACACAAGTCATAATGTTGCGCGCACTTGAGTAAGTGTGCGGTAGTGACATGGAAGTGCGTAGAGTTGAGTTATATATGACTACATATGTATTGAGGCCGAAGTTCCTATGTGGTTATTAGGATAGAAAGCCATATGTTAAGTGGTCAATGAGCCATCATTGTAATATGTAATCACATGCAAATATTAATGAAAACACATCGTTGTTGCAGACCAACCATGTAAAAAAGTATGGGGGGATAAACTCCACTAGATAGAGAAAAGGAGATATAATTTAAGGATAAGGGGCTAATCTAGGGGGATTAAGCCCAAAGGAATATTATATTAATATTCCTTAAAGTATAAAGTATGGATAATTATTTTATCCTAAGTTCTAAGGATGGAGACAAGTGGGCCCAAGGTAGTTCTCAACATGACAAGTGTCAAGTTGGGAACATGCATACATATAGTTTGGACTTAGTTCATTTTCCTATCATCACATCATCATTCATTCACTCATTCAGTTGTCCTCCATACTTTTCTGTTACTGTCACCGTATCTGTAGCCTGGTTAGTTGGGAGCTGGACTGAAGAAGTAGGTTGTCGGGCCCATATGATATTGAATAGGCAGGTTTTCAGGCCCATGAGCATTCTCTATAGGTGAGAGAATTGTTGGGAATTGATTCTCGAATGTGCCAAACTACAGCTACAGGGCTCTGAAACTTCATGATTGACCTGTTGTTGAAGCCCCAAAAAGGAAGTGGGGCAACTAAGGGACTATTGAACAGAGAAGGGGCACACTTCCTAGAGTGGGACAGACATGTAGGGAATGAGGGATTGTCGACTGTTATTTTGATATGGCACCTGTGACTGATTCTTTCTGATGTCTGAGATATGTTAGTTGGGCTAGGAATCCTTTACCCAGGTGGAGTTTAGTCCCATCTCGGAGGTGACCCATTGCTGAGAGTTATGAGAAGTGAAGTCTAAGGCTAGGAGGAATGTGGAAGGTCTGCACACAGTTGGTTCTCTTTCAATCAAAGACAAGTGTCAATTGTTTGTTAATCCATATTCTACGTTAATATTTATGCAATTTTTTTCATGGGTTTTTTCTCGTGTATGTTGCATGCGTATTTATGTTATTATTTTGTATGAATAATTTCATTTGCTGAGTATTTTTATGATTTAAATTAGTATAAGAATTTGAAATTTTAAGTGGCATATCCTAGCAGGTGGTTTGGGATGCTACATTTTGGGAAAGAGGTTGCTTCCATCCTTTGTCATTCTCAAGATGTGCTTCACTATTTCCTTTCAACTTTAATGAAGACTCATGCTCTAGGGATTATTTATCAAAGCTCTTATTAAGATGTTTATATAACTAACCACCTTCAAAGGTCAAACTTCCCTATTTTCAAGATAGTTTTAGACTTGTAATGAAGATATTCAATGATCTAGAAATACTATTTAAGGTCATTGAAAACAATTATTTATTCTCTACCTTATGATAAAAAAATATCTTTTTAAAATTTAACACAATAAGGCATTGAAGATTGATTATTTCTTAAACATTCTTATGCCATACAATATTTTATTAAATATAAAATTATCATTTCATTTAATGTCTCAAACACAGTCTTTAATGTATTTCATGATTAAATAGAAGTTTTATACACTAGTAATAACAAGGGTTTATGCATTATTTCCATGAAAATCCTCATGTTTCTCAAAAAATATGTTACAAAACTCTCTAAGTTTGACTTGGACTTGCGAGTCAAACTCAACTCGCCACCTTGAACAAGTCGAATTGATTCATGGGTGCTCACAAGTCAAACTCTAACTTATGAGTACTCATCGAGCTTTTCATGTGTTCATAAGTTTGACTCATTGTCTTGATGAGAAACTTTGCAGGCCCTTTACAAAACACACACACACACACACTCCAATGATTTTTATAGGCTCTAATTCAACATTAAAAAACATACATTTCAACATATACAACTAGGGTTTCCAACATTCATTTAAGGTGGTGAAAAAACATCTTGGCATCCAAATCACCAAGTTATTCAATCTAGAAAACCAATGATAATCTAGTAGTCCAACAACAGTCTACTATAAGGTGATCTCACTCATTCAAAATTTGTGAANAGTCTTTAATGTATTTCATGATTAAATAGAAGTTTTATACACTAGTAATAACAAGGGTTTATGCATTATTTCCATGAAAATCCTCATGTTTCTCAAAAAATATGTTACAAAACTCTCTAAGTTTGACTTGGACTTGCGAGTCAAACTCAACTCGCCACCTTGAACAAGTCGAATTGATTCATGGGTGCTCACAAGTCAAACTCTAACTTATGAGTACTCATCGAGCTTTTCATGTGTTCATAAGTTTGACTCATTGTCTTGATGAGAAACTTTGCAGGCCCTTTACAAAACACACACACACACACACTCCAATGATTTTTATAGGCTCTAATTCAACATTAAAAAACATACATTTCAACATATACAACTAGGGTTTCCAACATTCATTTAAGGTGGTGAAAAAACATCTTGGCATCCAAATCACCAAGTTATTCAATCTAGAAAACCAATGATAATCTAGTAGTCCAACAACAGTCTACTATAAGGTGATCTCACTCATTCAAAATTTGTGAACTTCTCTCTTCTCCAAGTCCTAAATGTACCTTATTTTTACAATATGTTGCTTGAATTTCCTTGAGGCTAAGGCAATGTGATGGAGGAGCATCCTTGGGCTCAGGAAATCCGCATCACCCAAACATATTTCAAATAGGAAATAAGTCGAATAAGGACTGTGTTAGTGGTCCATTTTATTTACTCTGTTTGTTGTAAATTCGAACTGTTGATTACTCCTACAACTACCCTTGTTACGTTGAAACTCATGTTGAAACTCATGTTGAAACTCGTGCTGAAACATGTGTTGAAACTGCCATGTATAGAGAAATTTTACAAGTGTCATGCTGAAACACGTGTTGAAACTCTTGCATACAGTGAAATTTTACAAGTGTCATGATATTGCTTCATTGCAACACTGTGGCCGCACGCATTTGATTTTTCCACACTGGTATGCATTCATGATGAGTCGTAGCTACCGTTAGGTAAAAGAACTCGCAGCTAAAGGATAAAGTGTGACTGAAACCGAAGGAAAGTTGAAGCAATCTGAAAGATAGAGAGACAATTTAGGTAACAACTCATTCTTGGAGGGAAGGAGAATCATTTCAGAGCCAAGGAGAAGTTTTAAATAGAAATGGAGCACAATTTTGAAGGGTTGGTGAACCACAAAGTAAGGAAATCATAGAAGGAAGGGAGAAACAAAATATCATCTCATACACGCAGAATTTCATCCTCGAGACAATTTCGTAGTGGTTTTCAGCCACACAAGCAGAAATTCATGGTCGTCTTTTAACCCAGGCTCAATGTAATGTAAATCCTATTATTTACTTCAAATCGATAAAAGGGTGGTGCTGCATTTCGTGGATTTTTTTGGTGTTTTTAGTTTCCAGTGGATTTCCTTCTTATTTGGAAAAAGTATTTATGTTTTGTTTCCATTGTGTATTTTGTAGCAGAGTGTACATTGTAACTGTTTATGTGTTCCAACATATATTCCTCTGCATCACAATGCAAGATGCAGGGACATCAAAGGCAAAGGATTTCCATGACTTAAATTTGATTCATCCATCATGCATGGTTCACTACAAACATTGATATTATGAAACATATGCCACAATTTGTGAATTTTGGACTTTTATTACTATCTTCTTTGTATGGACATTTAATTCATATTAATGAGGATTCACTTTTTCAAATAAAAATTTATATTTATTTTTTAGAATATTTGTGTTTGATTTTTGCCTCTTTTTTTTTCAAACAATTCATTCTCTACCTCATTGAATTTTCCCAAGTTGCCTTTTGTAGCTTCATTAAAAAATGTTAGGCGTCTCTAGATTATCATAAATTCATGTACACACAATTTCAGTGTACATAATTTGTTATCTTGTCTCTACACATGATTCGCTTCCTCTTATTCAAAAACCATCAATTCAGTAAATACACCTTTCTAATCATTTTCAAACTTCTATATAATGACTATGTCCTTTTGTTGTCACCAGTTAAAATAGGAACCTCGTGTCAAACCCTAAACTCTACAACATAACATTCAACATAATTATTTAAAAGTAAGCAACAAAACTAAATATGAAGAAAAAAAACCAAAATAATGCTTCTAGTCATAGTCATAACTTCATTCTAAAATAAAAGTTCTTTTAATATAAAACCGATGTCATATATTCTCAACAATAATTAATTAAGCTATCCTAATCACAACTCCAATTTATTTTTTACATATTTTAAATATACAAACTAGTGTTTATTGTAATAAATAAGTCACATGTCACTAAACATCAAAACTAAAATTAAAAAAATATGCCATAGCTTCAAAATTTAAGCCAATGCCAATTAATGCAACATTGATTCTAAATTGATTTTGTTATCACACTATACTTTCTTTGTGCTTAAGACTAAAGTCAACTAAGAGTAGAACTATATAAAAGGAGGATCTATAAAGAACTTTGTTCACATATGGCAAAACAAATTTTGATATTTGCAAGAAAGTTTAATTGATCATACAAAATGAATGAAGTCCTTTAATTGTAAACATGAATTGGCGTAAGCATGTCTTCTATTGTACAAAGTACCACAAAGAATGAGTCAAACAATTACTCTTTGGCTTCATCAATTTTTTGGGCAAGTTGAGTTTTATAACTTTGATTAAAATTTAGTGTCTCTAGATTATCTCTAAGTCATGTATGCACAATTTTGGTTTACATAATTTTTTTTCTTCTTTCTCGGCATGCTTTGCTTCTTCTTACTTGAACCCTTGAGTTTTATAACTTGGTCAAAATTTAGTGTCTCTAGATTATCTCTAAGTCATGTATGCACAATTTTGGTTTACATAATTTTTTTTCTTCTTTCTCGACATGCTTTGCTTCTTCTTACTTGAACCCTTGAGTTTTATAACTTGGTCAAAATTTAGTGTCTCTAGATTATCTCTAAATCATGTATGCACAATTTTGGTTTACATAATTTTTTTTCTTCTTTCTCAACATGCTTTGCTTCTTATTTGAACCGTCAATTCATTAAATGGACTTTTTTAATCATTCTTGGACTTCCATATACTTCACCTTTGTGCTCGTGGTTGTCACACATTCAAATAAAAAACCATTTCATCAAACCCTAAACTATATAATATCACTAAAATTTTAAAGTATATTTTTCAAAGTCACAAGTTTAGAGTAATGACAATGGAGTAAACCGAGAGTATATGTGCAATATTCATAATAATGCAAAAATGTCAATCTCTTCATTAATAACCACAACATTCTACATAATGTCCAAACAAATAATAAAACAAAGATATGAATTAAATTAACAACAATATTGCTTCCACTCATAACTATAATTTCATTTAAAAAAAGAGGGCATCTTAATATACATTGAGATCATATATCTGCAGCAATAATAAACTAACATACCCGAAACCAAATATATAATAAACTAACATACCCCAAACCAAGTATACAGAAACGCCAAAGAGAATTGAGAAAGGTTTTTTCTAAATGCACTATAGTCGAGCAAGCAAATTCTTAAGTGAGTATTTAATTTCTTCAGTTTCAATGCGAACTAATCCTCTGTTGTTGGTCAAATATCATTGAGAACAAGTCATATGCGTGAGAAGCTTGCTTTTGAAGGTTTTAATCCAACAAAGCTTCAAATTTCTCACAAAGCAATTAAATTATTTTGTACGCACTCCATAGCAATGAACTAACAAGTGTGGCACAAAATAAACATTTCATGCCATGTGGAGAAGGCATGCACATTAATATGCTAAATAGTATTTGGCCAAGATTTTCAACAAGGTAACTTGTTATACTTTAAACACTTTGTATGGCATTATATTTATGTTTTTGTAGTTTGTTAATTAGCTGACATATTGCAAATGAAAATAGGAAAATCAGTTCAGAAATTGTCACGATATTATGACATATTCTTTACATCTAGTAAACGGATACTATCCCATGGAAAATAAAATTGTTGCGTGTTGTTTGGCCTGTGTATCTTTTACCTATTGTAAAGGAAGGAAGTTCAGAAGACCATTGAAGTTAAACAAACTTTGGATCGTATTCATTCCATCCAAGGGTATCACATAGTATCAATCTTCTATAATTGGTTTGAAATCTAAAATCTGCAGAATAAGTAGTACCAATCTTCTATAATTGGTTTGAAATCTAAAATATGTAGAATAAGGTTGAAAACTTGTTCAACTATTTCGGTAGATGGTGCTATAATTAGAAAAAAAAATTGTACAAAACGACTTGAAACATGGTAACAAAAGAATCTATAAAAAATAATGTCAAAGAATCAATGCATCAAGCCCTTCAAGTCACTAACTATTCTCAATACTAATACCTACAAACAACATTCCTCATACTCAAGGCTCTCACAAGTGTATATATATATTTCCTCCGAGAAAAAAAAACTTGTATATTAAAAAGGTATGAATATACATATATTAGTCTTTGACTTCAATCTTTACTTTTTCCATATTCTTGCATATACCTATAGTTTGTTACCTCAAAATCATGCAAATAACTTATATCATGTGCATATACAAAATTATTACAATCTCAAAGAAAAGGTTTAATCCAAAATATTCCTTTCAAAAATATCAATTAGCATATGATATGAAAATCATATGCTAAAATAAGAACACATAGACTATCAAAGATAAATCATACACCTTTAAAGATAAGTTGCTCAGAAATATGATTCAGTTTTGAATCTTGTTGCCTTCAATAAGACCCTGATGTCATCCAGATGGTTAAGCTTTCTAGTTAACTCATAATGAATGAAGAATGGAAGTATCTCACAAGTACAGAGCAAACTTTATAGCATAAGTTCTCCTTCTATTCTCTCTTACTCCTTGTCTCTTCATTTCATTGATTTTTTATTCTTTGCCAATAAGTTATGGTAGTTCAACTACCTTTATTTTGTTAGGCTTAATTAGCCTAACTAATTAGTTGAGACAAATAATTAATAATATATAATTAAGCGTCCATTTAAATAATAACTAAATAGGTGGGACCCCTTGTCACTCAAATTTTCATTTCTTTAATAATCATCAAAATATGAAGTATAATACATCAAATATTTATTTCAAATATCCGCCTTGTAACCCCCATCCTCATATTAATAATAAAATATTGTAATATCCACAAACTAGAACATGACTATATCCAAAAAATAACATTATCTCCATGTTGTCCAAAATATTGTCATATCAAATAAAAAGATTGTCCTCAAAAGAAAATAGCATTAATCAGCATTAAAAGCCATATTTGTTGTGAGAGGCATTTTGCCTCTTTTCACTGCTGCCCTCCTTAGATCCCATATCTAATTTATCCTATGCAATAGCCTTCAATTCATGGGAACCTTGTGGGTGGACTACACTGATGACATGGGAACAATCATCTTTGAGATGGAGATGAGAGGACACAGATTCAAAGGAATCTTTGGATGACTTGGAGAAAGTGGCCACTCCTTTTCCTTTATCTAGCTCTGGCTTGGGAACATCGGTTTTTAGCGTTTTTCTTGCATGGGAGGATTGTACTGGCGAGAAAACATGATCATCTTGGGAATTTGGATTTATTGGCGGTGGAGGAGGGGGTAATGGAAATGATACAATAGGCCAACCATGGTCATGAGCTACAGGATGATGAAAAAAATATTTCCAACCATCATTGGCAAGTGGTTATGGCTACAAAGACACATGAAGGGGAGCATGAATACCAGATAAATTTTGACGTGGCTCGAAAGGAGGCCTCTCAGGTATGGGTTGCAGAATTCCTTGGACAACTAGATTAAAAATCCCAGCTTGGAAAAATTGATTTAGTTCTTGCGGATTAGCGTCAAAATGTATCGAAAATCATGGCCTTCTATGGCCTATTTGCCAATTATTTCATCTGTCTCTATTAGCACCTCTATTAACACCTCTACCATTGCTTCCTCTCCCAAAGAAACTCATCTTGAAGTAATATCCCAATCATGTTATGAAAAACTCTTAACAATCCATGCATCAATACTCTACCTAAATAAAATCAAAAGCTTGGCTCTATCATTCACTACAGAAGCACATGCAATCCATCCATCAATACTTTTAAACTCAATCAGTTTCCATTTGAAAAATGAGTGATAGGGCTATTGGGAAGATGGGGGGCTTTGTAATGAGTGGAAAATGGTAGCATGGATGGGAAGCAACCAACGAATAATGTTCAAACAAGTGCAGAGGTAACTTCTTTACAAAAAAAAATGTATCCATATCCAAACTTCCAACATCAGTCATCATTTAGTCCCTTTCCTTTTCTGTTAATCCTTTCTCTTTTTTCATTCATTTTTTTTAAATGAAATTCATAGTAATAGAACAGGGGATGTTTTAAATGTATTTGGGAAGGCGGTGGGTGTATAATGAGCGGAAAGTGAGATAATGAACGGGAATGAGATGATTATATTTCTATCATACGCAATAATATTTATTGAAAATCGACATCGCCATCATTTGCCAAAACGTATAATTCATATCCAAGACACATCAATTTTATAGTGGTCAATATAAAACCCAATGAAAATCTCCGGACTATCAAACTTTACCATTTACATTTCCCTTTTTTTCCTTTCCCATTAGAAGAGTGTTTTATAAGAGATTGTTAACATAATCATTCGAAACAATTAAAACAATACTACATAAAGCCAGCATGGGAGGGTGAGAACACAAACATAAAGCCATCGACCCTTCACTATACAATACTTATATCACAAATTCAATACTTGTTGAATAAACAGACTAGGTTCGAAACCCCATGTGAAACTGGTACTCATCGTTTGATTTTAACATCATATAACTTCAAAATCGACCTAACCCCCATAGATAAATAACAAACGAGCCAAGACTTCATGCATATAACCAATCTTTCCCACTATCGGGTCAATACTATAACATACACCAAGACCAGAGTTCAAATCTACTAATTTCCATATATCAGATAAAAAACCAAGTTCTAGGAAAACGTAAGGGTGAAACATTAATAAGGGGTTTGCAAAACCATTTAACCATTTATTTCCACATCAGACTTTCCACATACCTCCTATGGTGGTCACAAGGCAAATACTCATGTCTCACATATATTCACAAATGGTGGAAAGATAATTCGAAAGAGCTGCAAGTATTCCAAAGGCTGGATAAAGGGCATGGCATTATGCAAAAAAACCCAACTATTCTTTTATTTCAGAGAAAACCCTTGGAATTTTAATTACCAGAGAAGAGAGAAACCAAAAGTACTTACCATAATTATTTTCCAACAGTCATAGAAAAAGAAGCAACATTCATTATGTGCACAAAACAATCACATATTTCAAACATAACGAAACGTCGAACATTGTTCCCAGCTTGAAACGTTTAAATGCCAACATGAAGAGACCTCCTTTAAATGTAATTTGAACTGCCATAATACCCACATACATCCATTATAAACTTCAGAAAGAAAACGCAGTATGTAATAAAATCTAAGAGCCAACATCATGATTTTATTCGGAGCAGAGCTACAGTTCATGAATGGAGAGGTAAGAGCCAACATACATGTAAGGAGAATGCCAGAAAACCAACAAGCACCACTATTATTTCCAAGGCCGAAAAAAATGAAGGCAACACCAGCCAAAGCAACCAACACAAACACAAACAAAGTGAAGGTGGCGACCTCGAGGTAGGGTAAGAGCGACATGTAGTAATTGCACGTCGTTTCCCACATTAATTTTTATCAAACACAACCACGTACGAGCACACCCAAACTTCCAACACATAGTCCACTATGTTTGCCACATAAAATTTCAATCCAAAATTGAATTGGCCTCCCTGCATTAATCTCATAAGTCTTATATGTATATTCAACACTTAGCACCAAAACATGTCATTTCCCACATTCCTTGCTAGTGAAGGATTTCCATTTCATAAAACTTATCAATTGTCCACAATAATAACAAGTATACCATAACTGCAATACACCATAACTACATGTGGCTCGTGCTTGAAGTTTGAACAACATGTCAAAATATATGTGTAGCAAGAATAAACCAAGATGCTTATTAAAACAAACATTTCCCCCCTTTCTTTTCTTTAAATTAAATTGCCAAAACATTCATCCTTCATCCATTTCACATGGAAAGTGGCTCGAGTTTCTCGGTTTATTCTAAAACTATAGAATCATTTTTGCATGGTACTCATGAGTGCAAATCAAAGAAGCGTCTTTCATCATTATTCACATAAAGGGGTCCCACCTATTTAGTATATTATTAAATATATATAAGTAATAAGGCATTGCAACCCATTTGCACGTAGGGATTTCATGTTGCGCTTTTGGGCATCAACACATACATTACTGGGTTTCGGGGATTTTTTGTTTTCAACATTGCTTTAAAAGTTTCTGCCAGATTTAAGGTAATGCATGTTGTAATTTCAGGGGGGGTATCCTTATCCATAAAGAGGCTCGAATTGTGGGCCCACCACAGATTTGAAACCAGGATACTCGACAATCCTTTATATTGGCTTACTAGTTTGTCCGACATCTAGTGTTTGAAGCAGTCTTTCAATGATATCTTTATTCCAAGTCTCCTTCAACTTTAGCTTGTCCTGGATAATCGTCATCACCTGGACCATGTAAGAGAAATCAATAAAAATGTGAGAAATACATTCCTCTTGAGATTTACACAAATAACACCTATTGGGGCCACGCCAACCATGTTTCAATCCGTTATCCCAGGTAAGGAGTTTTTTATTCAGGGCCATATGAAGAGTAATTTTACATTCTAACGAGGCATTTATTTTGCATAGAAGGGCCCACCACCATTTTTTAGTTCCCATGTACATGGATTTTTGGTTAGTTGAATATCCCAACTTGGTTGTGAAGTTTTCGGATATGGGATTCTTGCACCAGCACAAGGAGTCAAGGGTATCTTCATCAAGGGATATGAAGTTACCGATAACGCGACTAATATAGAGGTTCCATTCTTCAACCTCATTTCCTTCGAGCCCCAAGGCCTCTACTGATTTCCATACTGACCTTCCATGAGGCTGGTGTTTGCAAGACTTTACATCATTTAGGGTGAAGATGTTTTGTTCCCTTAGAGCTCGGAGGAGAGAATCAGAGCATCGAAAGTCATTTTCGACCCCAATCAAAGGATCTTCACCGAGGCGGACCTACCTCCCATTACCAATTTTCCACACGACCCAATCTCATACCAGAGGGAACGGAGTCACTAATTCATTCCATACTATAGATCCTTTAGTAGATTTCCTTGGAAAATTGAACTAGTCTACAATGGACAAATTAGGGAGGTATTTAGATTGCATTACCCGCACCCAAAGTGTGTTTCCTTGCGTTAGTCTCCAAAGACTTCGACCTGTTAGTGCTTGAGCAACAACATAGAGGTTTTGTAATCCCCATCCACCTAGTTCCTTTGGCACCACTATCACAGACCATTTTTCTAGATAGATCCCACCTACTTTGTGGTGATTGGACCACAGGTATCAAAAGATAATCTTCTAAATCTTCGTTAGAATTCCCTTGGGAATCGCCGTTATGGAGCACCAGTAAACCAGGATTTTTTGGAGGACATCTTTGAGACACACGATTCTGCCACCCATAGATAGGAGCCTATTAACCCAAATGGATACATGGAATTCAATCTTTTTTACTAGCCAACCCCAGTTAGAAATACGATAGTTATAGGTTTCAGAACGAAACCAAGATATTAAATCCCTCGTCCAAATATTTCCTAGGTGCTAGGATTAAGTTACCTATCTAAAAATATTCATGATCTAAGCACTGATGGAGAATGAAATAGGATTTGTCATAATTAATTAACATGCCTGTAGTTGAGCAGAAAAGGTCTAGAATGCCTTTGAGAGTGGAGATCATATCCCTTTCATATCCAAAGATGCTACAAAAAATGTCATCAATGAATAGGTGAGAAATTGTCTCTCTCGTTGAAATATTAACACCCCTAATCAAGATCAAGTTCTTGGCCTTGTTATCACACAATTTGTACATGTCCATATCCCAAGACAAGTAGGGGAAATTGGCGTAACTACATGATAACCTATCAATGTCACCTTAATAGGAAATCCCCACGTTTTAGGGATAGGCAAGGTTTATCCCAGGGGAGGCATCCCTGGTAACCTAAAGGGTTGGAAAGCTAAGGCTATGGTCAAGTTTATCCCCCCTCTCACTGGTTACCAAAATCACGAGGTCTATGTCTAAGAGATTGAGGCAAATGAAGAGCAATTTGTGTACATGCTCGACACAAGAAAAACAAAGCATATATATGGAAATTTCAAGTACAAAAATGATAGTAAAGCCTCAAGAGACGATAAACAATGTGAATATAAGCTAGTTGATATAAAATTGTAGCAAAGTAAAAGTTTATAACAACAAATAGTATTTTGTAACAGTTGCAAGAAATATGCCTCAACATTGCTTAAAAAAGTTCCAGTGTTCCACGGGGATGCGTCCCCCATGGTGAGGGTCATGTCCCCCATGTTTCCCACGTCCCCGAAATGGGGGGACTCCCAGGGGACGTTTCCCTACATCCCCTTTTTGGGGAGACACAACTCCCCAAGGTGGGGGATGGGTATCCCTTAAAGGGTGACTCTTGTGCGTCCCCCCAAAATTTGTTTTCCTTATAAGGCTTAAAAACAAAAACTTTAATTTAAAAAAGAAACTATTAAAAAGTTATATATATATATATATATATATATAAAGGATAAAAGTTAAAACACAATTAATTTATTAAATTGTAAAAGCTAAATAATTAAAAAAACAATTAAATTTAAAAAAATAAAAATGAGTTTGACTAATTCTAGTTTACTATTTCAGGATTTAGTATCTACTCTTTAGTGTTTTGCTTAATACTAATTAATTAGATTCTAGAATGATGAATGGTGAATTTAATTTTTAAATCAATGTGTCAATATTTATTATTTACAAGTGCAAAGGAAACTTCTTTACAAAAACAGAAAATGTATCCATATCCAAACTTCCAACATCAGTGATCATCTAGTCCCTTTCCTTTTTCTATTAATCCTTTCTCTTTTTTTTTCTTTCATTTTTTTTTTAAATGAAATTCATAGTAATATGTAACACCCTGTTTCCCCCAATGCGTAAAAATAACTATCTCTTGGCCGAATGGCAAACTTCAATGTGAATGTGTGATGTGAATGGACCTTGTGAAAAAGGTTGATAGATGTAAATAATATATATATATATATATATGTATATATATATTAGGAATCTTGAGAGGGGGATGTGTTGATAAAGAGATCACGATGGATGAAGAAATGTGGTGGAAGGCACCTGGAAAGATGGTGTTAACTTCCAAGGAAACCAATACCATGTTGGACTTCAGCTTTGGAGAACCAAGAGGCGACTCAGCCCCAATTAAATGACGCCCGTAGGGTTGGTAGGTAAATGGCTCCTCATGAGGTAATGAGGGATGGAGGTGAACAACCCATCAAGTAGAAGTCCTCAGACCACAATGCCATGAGGAAAATGGAGTACCACCGCATAACCTGCGTCGAAAGGGAGAAAAGGCGAGGAAGAGTGCAGGCGATCAAGGGGAGACAGCGTGAGGGAAAGAAGAGAAATTTGGAAAATAGGTGGTGATAGCGAGAGAGTAGCTTGTTGGGTATGTGTTATATTCTTTGCACAGTAGTAGTGTCTGAGTGCACTGCTTGAGGCGTGTAGGGGGGAGTAGAGGGGGAGCCCGCTTCATTACTCGAAGTCTTTGGTGACCCCACTTGTTTCGGGGTATACGATTTTACAGGCCGACCTTATTTTACGCGGTTTGAACCACGACATATTTCGGGGCGACATATTTACGGGACCATGATATTAAGGTGGTTTTCGGCACATCTAATTTCTCAAGTGGGAAAAAAAATTTTGGGCCGACATATTTTCGCCGGTTTCGGGCCGACATATTATCGTCGGGTCGACATATTTCTCGGACAACATATTTTCGGGAACACATGATATTAGGTGGTTTTCGGCACATGGTTTTTGCCGATGGTTCTCTATTTCCGGTTAAGGAATTAGGGTTTTGGACTAATCCAGGTCATTGGCTTAAGGTTTTGGATGCCGCTGGCTACTATATGTATATTGTATTGTAAACAATGTAACACAATGTGTATCAATATAATATATGCTAGTTTTCCCGGTTTGGGATTCCAGGTGAAAAATCTCTGTGTAATGTTTGTATTTGCAATTGTATCTTTTCTGTTCTTTTCTAAATATCAGTTTGCAGTAGATATTGTACAAGTTTAGAATTTACATATGGTATCAGAGCTTTATTGGCTTCAGGGGGACGCCTTTGTCGTCAAGGGTTTGGCTCGGGACTGTGATAAGGCTTGTTACAGTGGGAGATCTACGGTATTGTTTTTCAGGTGAAAAGAAATGGCAAGCAATTCGAAGATGGAGATCGAGAAGTTTAATGGGAAAAGCTTTGAGTTGTGGAAGCTCAAGATGGAAGATCTTTTGGTGGAGAGAGATCAGTGAATCATGGTAGATCCA
>SNQJ01S0012862.1:112557-130763 GCA_010110895.2 Picea sitchensis
TGGAAAATTAATGAAAGGCAAGCAGTCAATTCAAGAGGTTCTTCTAGAGGCATATGCTTGGTTTGGAATAGTCTTCTCTTGAATCTAAAATTCTCATTCCATACTCAGCATTGGCTATTAACAAGTTTCACAAACATGAAATCAAGGGGGGGTGGGGGGGAATAAACATTATTAATGTTTACATGCCCATTAACCACAAAAAAAAAATGGATTGTTGGGAATCTCTTTCAACCTTAAGAAGTTCAAAATATTGGCAAAATAGCATTGTGGCCATAGATTTTAATATCACTCTTAGTAACAAAGAAAAAATGGGAGGGAGTATAGTACAAGAGTCATTCAAGGAAAGAATGGAAGACCTGATCTCGCATTGGGATCACATGGATGTTCAACCAAAAAGGGAAAATTCATTTGGTCAAATAAAAGAATAGGTTTGAGGCATATAATTGCTTGGCTTGATCAATTATTGGTACAAAATGACTTTCTAGTTAGCGGTTTGAAAATTTCCTCAAAAATGATCCCTTGGGCTACTTCAAATCATAATTTCATTACACTTCAAATGATGGATAGCCCTAGTTATGGTCCCATCCCTTATCAGCTTAATACCCTTTGGCTACAGGACAAAGCAACTGTTGGAATTATTTCAAAAGAATTGAGTAAATGGGTGGTCATTTCCCCTATTTTTATAGGGGAACATAAATTAAAAGCAGTAAAAATTGCCCTCAAGGAATGGGCTAAGAATGTACACTTTATGCCTGAAAGTATAAAAAAAAAGGAGTGTAGATTTCAGGTGGCTTCCATTCAAGACAAATTAGACACATAAATGATAACTAGTTAGAGGATCAATGAGGAGAATGTAGAGTATCAAAATTATCACAAAATATTAATGAGGGAGGAGGAAATCTGGTGACTTAAGTATAGAATTTTATAGCTTCAAGATGGGGACAAGAACACTTAGTTATTTCACCAACAAGCAAAAGCTATAACATGGAGGAATGATGTGACAGAAATTACAAGTGAAGGTACATTGACTCTCATAGCATTTGATGAGATAAAGAAGACAATGCACTCGCATTATGAGGATCTATATACTGAAAAGGAAGGGGTGGATCCAAAGGATATTGTGCTCATGACCAAAAATATCCCCTCACTAGTCACTCAAAGTGAGAAAGAAGAGTTGATGAAGGAAATTCCGTAAGAATAAATCTAAAAAGCACTTTAGGGACTAGATCTTAATAAGGAACTAGGACCCGATGGTTTTACAATACAATTATATAAGGAATCTCGGCATATAATTAAATTTGACTTCATAAGAATGTTGCAATATGTGCAGAAGTCAAGCAGAATTTGGGGTAATACTAATTTGTCATTTCTTGCTCTCATTCCCAAGGAAGCCAACCCTTCATCCTTTTCAATATTTCACCCCATTGCATTGTGCAATGCATCTTATAAAGTTTTGTCCAAGATTATTGTTGAGAGGCTCAAAAAGCTCCTTCCTAAAATCATTTCAGAGAATCGTGGAGGCTTGATGCAAAAAAGGTAAATTGTGGAAAACATAATAATGGTTCAAGAGTAATCATTCTAGTCATGCAAATGCAGACAAAGGTATGATCATAAAACTAGATATGGCTAATGATTTTGATAGGGTCAGGAATTCATTTATTTTTTACATTCTCTTTAAGTTGGCTTATGTCATGCCTTCATTCACTATATGTTTTCTTGTATAAGTAATCTATGGATTGCTCCTCTGGTCAATGGGAGATCCACTTCATTTTTCAATGGTAGTAGAGGCTTGTGGTAGGGATGTCCCCTTTCCCCCCTACTTTATATTACAGTGATACAAACTTTGAGCATGAAGTTGGAATTAGAAAGGCGTGTGGGTAATCTTCCTAGAATTAAAGTGGTATGAGGAGTTAAAAGCATCAATCATGTTCAATTTGTTGATGACACAATATTATTAGGTGAAGCCTCCTCCATTACTATGGCCAGATTCAAAAGGGTACTTGATCTTCTTACCAATGTATCTGACTTGGGAAAAATCAATCACAACAAAAGTCAAATATATGCTTAGAATGTAAGTAAAAGTATACTACAAGTTATTTCCATAATTATAAATAAACATGGTCTTCTTTCAGATACCTTGGTATGCCTATAATTTTGTCCAATATAACCTCCCAATTATGGTAAAGAATACTCAACAAATCAAAATCAAGTTTCATCAATGGGGAGCACACTGGATAAACCCAACTGGAAGAGTAATTCTTATAAAATCAATGCTTTCTACTTTACCTATCTTCCAATGTTACTGATGCTTACCCCAATGGGAGTAATGCAACAAATCACCCAATAATTATGTAATTTTTTATGGCAAGGAGGTGAGTAATTTTTATGACGAGGGTTAAGTTTTTGGATGTCTAGGGTTTTGGCATTCATGAGTAATGTTAAAAAGGCCTTTGGAGTCTCATTGTAATCATTTTGCTCAGACGGATGCGCGTAACAGCCACATATCTTCTCAGAGATTTCTACCACCATTCGAACAAGTTGTTTTCAGTTCTGCAGTTTTACAGTTTCACCCTATTTTATTTATTCAATAAAAGTTATTGTTCACTGGATATTTGTTGTTGTTCTCCGTATCTTTGTGTTATTGTATTCAATATGTTATTCACTTCGTTTCGCTCATAAATCTGGATCACCTTAGCTAGCCACGGAGAAAGTCCAGCCAATTTGTTTTTGAGAAAGGCCTATGTGGGTCGAAGAGGAAAATTACCTGACACAAACAACTTCATACCCCATTAACAAAATTCACACTTCCTCGGATGATAGTACGATTGATGAGGACACTTTCCTTGAAAATTTTCTGCAAAATCAATATCCTGAAGATGCGGAAATAAAAGGGATAAATGATGATAACAGATCTGAAGTCTCTGCAAAAATAACACTAAACTATGGATAGATTTGTTTATTGCTGAGATAGAAGATCCAATTGTCAAAACCATAGAAATCAACCCTGCAAAAACACTCAAAATCAACAACAAACTCACTAGTTAGCAGGAACAAAAATTGTTAGATGTACTGAAAAGAAATATTGAATCTTTTTCATAGGATTATAAAGACATGAAAGGAATCCATCCTTCTATCTGTACCCATCACATTTATATCAAAGAGGACTGCAAACCTCTTAGGCAACCATAAATAAGGATGAACCCTGTAATGAAAAACATAGTTAAACAAGAACTCCAAAAGTTGCTTGATGTCGAATTCATATATCCTTTATCATATAGTGAATGGGTCTCCCCTCTAGTTATTGTCCCAAAGAAGAATGGGAAATGGAGGATATGTGTGGATTATTGGGAGTTGAACAAGGCTACCAGAAAAGACCATTTTCCCCTATCTTTTATTGACCAAGTTTTGGAAGTCTTGGTCGGGAAGCAATACTTTTCCTTTCTAGATGGTTTTAGTGGATACAATAAAATCCATATTAGCCCCGAGGATCAGGACAAGACCACCTTTACATGCCCATGGGGTACATTTGCATACAGAGTCTGACCTTTTGGCCTATGTAATGCCCCTGCTACTTTTCAAAGAGCAATTCTCAACATTTTTTCAGAACTCATCCATGATAAAGTTGAGATCTATATGGATGACTTTACCCCCTATGCCAATTCATTTGATGAAGCATTGGACAATCTAGATAAGGTTCTCCAAATATGTAGGGAAATGAATCTATCCCTTAGCAATGAAAAATGTAATATTATTATGAATGAATGGATTGTTTTAGGACTTCACATGCCCTCCAAAGGGATTGAAGTAGACAAAGAAAATGTCAAAATCATCACCTTACTCCTACCCCTTTGAAATCAAAAGATGTAAGAAGCTTTCTTAGACATGCAGGATATTACAGGAGGCTTATTAAGGATTTCAGTAAAATATTTTCTCCCATGTTTACCTTGCTAACCAAAGATGTGGATTATTGTTGGACTCTGAATTGTCAACAAGCTTTTGAAACAATCAAGGAAAAACTCACAATTGCCCTTGTTTTACAAGGTCCCAATTGGAGTCTTCCATTTCAAATTCACATTGATGCATCAAACAAGTCTACAGGAGCAGTCTTAGGACAAGATGAAGACAATAAACCTTATGCAATTTATTTCATAAGTAAGAATTTAGCTGGTGCAAAACTAAATTATATTGTTACGGAAAAAGAAATTTTAGCAGTGGTTCATGCTCTCAATAAATTCAGACATTATGAGACATGATATAAAGTTTCTGTACATGCAGATCATGTTGCCATTAGATACTTGTTGAATAAACCTGGCCATTCCTACTAAAGAAGGCACGATCGATGACCAATTTCCAAATAAGCACTTATTTTTCATATCATTACAAACCCCCTGGTTTTTTGATATAGCAAATTACCTTATAACAAGAAATTTTCCTCAACATTTCTCCTACAGGGAGAGATTCAAGATTGTCCAGAAAAGTTCAACATACACTTGGGTTGTAGGCTATTTATTAAAATTATGTCCATATCAAATTTTGAAGAGATGCATAATGGAAGATGAGGTGCATGATATATTGCATTCTTGCCATGATGAACCATGTGGAGGTCATTATGCAGCCAAGAGGAAAGCTCGTAAGATATTACAAGCTGGATATTATTGGCCAACCCTACATAGAGATACTCAGCAATATACTTCACATTGTGATGAATGCCAAAGAATGGGGAAACCAACAAAGAGAAATGAAATGCCTTTACAACCCCAAGTATCATTGGAACCATTTGACAAGTGGGGCGTAGACTTTATAGGCCCAATTGATCCTCCATCGGGACATACGAAGCACATTTTGGTATGCACATACTATCTGACAAAGTGGGTTGAAGTAAATGCCATCAAAGATGCCACTGAATCAAATGTAGCAGCATTCCTCCAAGAATGCATATTTTCAAGGTTTCATTACCCAAGGGAGATAGTCACAGATCAAGGCCCCCAATTTACATCAAGGCTTGTTGAAGAAATCATGAGGGAACATAACATTCATCACAGAAAGTCAACACCCTACCATCATCAAGCAAATGGACAAGCTGAAGTCACAAACAAAGAACTAGAAAACATCCTCACTAAAACAGTGAGCAATAACAAGAAACATTGGTCAAAGAATCCAACTAAAGTAGTATGGGCATACAACATTACATGGAAAAATACAACAGGGATTACTCCTTTTGAATTAGTTTATAGCAAGAAAGCCATGCTTCCTATTGAATTTGAATATCATAAATTGAGAACAACGGTTGAATTAGACATGAATTTTCAACCAACACAAAAATGAATATTGATCCAACTGAATGCATTAGATGAGTATAGGGTGCAAGCCCTCTTCAACACTAAAGTGATGCAGTAGCAAAGAAAGGACTGGAATGACAAAAATATTAAGTACAGGAAGTTCAAAGAACGGGATTGGGTTCTGTTATATGAATCAAGGTTTAAGGATTTCGAAAGAAAGTTGATGACAAGTTGGCTAAGGCCCTACATCATTGAAAGATTTCATGATAATGGATCAGTGTAGATAAGAACAATTGATGAAGAAGGAATACCACTACTAGTGAATGGATTCAGACTAAAGAGCTACAATAATCCCTTGACAAAAGAAGAATTCACAAAAATAGTGAGGAAACAAAATCTGGATGTGATTGATAGTAGTCATATTCTCAATCCATCCCCATAATGAAAAAAATAATAATAATAATAAATAAATAAAAATCTTGGATGAAAACCTCCTAGATGCATTTAGGATAGATTTGAGGGTGAAAACCTCCACTTGAGGCAATCTCGGATCTAACGAATAAATGAATAACCTCATTAGGAATACTTCTTAGAAACCTGATAAGGCAAGACAATAGTGAAAACCAGAGATGGCACTTCTGCCTTGAGAAAAAAGAGAAAAAGAGAAAAAAATAAAATAAAAAATAAAAGAATTTTTGTACTAATATTTTGTTTTTGTAGGTACCAGGGACTTCATTACTGCAACCATCTGCATAGAGAAAAATGAACAATCAGCATCACCTTCAATAAGTACAGTAAGCATTTCCATATACATACATATCATTTTTCATTATTCCCATATTTATATAATTTCCTATCATAATAATCTGTACTCTTCATCCATGCCATACATACCACTTTCCATACCCAATACAACTCACTTTACATTTATTTTAAAAGTAAACATCCTATTCTACGGGAATCTACAGGATAATCTACAGGGAAAATTCTTGAAAATAGGCAAGGAAACATACTCAAGACCAATAACAACAGTGAAAGGATCAATGTCAGAGCAACAAACACCTTCTCCAACAATCCTTTCTCATCGGGACATCCTCGGGATAATAGAAAACAACTTCTACATGATATTGTGTATCTTGAAGAAAATATTCTGCATGATAGAAACAGGTCTGCAGGATGCTCTTTATCATGTAGTGTGATTTGAGGTCATGATATCCTAAAATATTGAAGATCTAATCTCGAGGGAAACATCTAAAGAATCTACAAGCACCAACACAAAGACAAACCACCTCTAGCCACCTGCAACAAGAATATTAATGTGCATGCAAAAGGTAAACAAGGTAACATAACTATCTACCATGTCTACATTTAATTAAACCTCATACATCCATCTCTATGCTTGTTTTATATGGTCGAGCATTCATAAAGTCTAAAGGGTGGTGAAAACGAGGAAGTTTACATCTTGTCAGTGGGGGGTGGCATAATTTGTGCCAAATTTGAATTGACATGGGGAGATCGAATGGCTCAAGTGGAGGTTTACTTCCTTGAGTGAAAAAAGGAACGAATTAGGGAATCATGAATAAAAGTCGACTATTTTTGTATTGCTACTACAAGATAGCAATCATGTCCATGATTTAAGGGTATAACTTAGAGTTAGAATAATCAGAGCACCATTTCGAGTTTGAAGAGGAAGAGTGGCTCTAGTTGGGTGGAATCAGGAATCTGAGCTCGCGGGAAAAGAGGGAATGCAAAATAATTAGCTAGGGGACGTTGCAAGAGAAGAATTTCTAACAGACTGCATGTAACCATGAAACCCTAAACAGATCATTATTGCTTCAATCCAAAGATTTGTTTCATTCATTCCAGTTTTTTTGTGTGTTTTGACCCATGGTCGCTTCTGAAAAATTTCATGGTCATTAAACAATAACTAGACATAACCAATTTTTTCCCCCACAAGTTACAGTCCAGTAAACTCGGTTCTGAAATTGAACCAACGTCCCATGAGTTAAGGTCTCTCAGTCCAAAAAATTGTTGAGCATGTGGTCGAACCCTCTCGACACTAAAAATTCTTCAAGCTTCTTCGAAATTACATCTTGTAGAATTTGTATTTACACGGTTCCTGTAGAACTTTGTTTCTACAGGAACGACTACAAAAAGGTTTATCGACTAAGAATTTATCATATAAAAGCCCTCATCTCGCCTTTTTATTTTCAAGAACAACATTTTGTTGAATTTCCTGACCACCTAATTACCTAAAGACCAATTCCAGTTATCACCCCCTCTAAGAAGAAAGTCAGTATGAATATTCTACAGGAAGCCTTTAGTCAACCTTCCTCTCCACTCATCATACTAACAAACAATTATGGGAGCAGGATTTAAGAGAAGGGAACCAACATAGCCTTCTAGGGTTTATGATAACCCTAAAATAGTGGAAATTTTTCAAAAATGTGAATGGCTGGGTTATTTTGAGAGACTAAGGGGGTTTTTATGATGAGGTGTCCATGGATTTTTCTCAGAATTTCCATAGCATACGAGATTAGGAATATGTGACTACAATCAGGGGTTTAAACATTAGGATCAATGAAGCAATCATCAACAAAGTTTATAAGTTACCTTTGGGCATTCCTTGGGACAAAGAAGAAATAAAGGAAGCCATTAATGCTAAGAAGGCATTCTTCCTTCATAATGAGAAACCAGATGAGGATAAAAATGGCATAAAAAGGGAATGCCTCCCTCACCCAGGCAGGAGGTAGCATATTACATCATCAAATACATTACTTGTGAGGGTAGGATGAGTGTAGTCTATGCCTATCATTTCAAACTGTTGCATCAGCTTATGCATCTTCCAAACCAGGAACTACACCTGAATCTGAGTATCCCCTATTTTATTCTTCAGTCACTCAAGGAGATGAGTCTAAAAGTACAAAGAGGGAAACAAGGATTCCTAACACATCATGGCATCATCAATATGATGGTCTCTGATGATCTTAGGAGCTTGAAACATAGAGTTCTGTGGGAAAATTTCATCAACATGGACAGAAAATCTTTTGAACAAGTGTTACACACCAAAATGTCACACTTGAGTTTTGAACCCTAAGTTTTCCAAAGTGACGTATGCACCTTGTTAAGTGTCTCATGCACTATCACAAGTGTCATATGCACCTTCCCAAGTGTTGCATTCACTTTTCTAAGTGTTGCAACCCCTTGACACCATGAAAGACATTCTCCATGACTCCTAAGTCATATTGGAAGAAGAAACCCATCATTTCAAGGCCAAAAACACACCTTTTCCTTGGAAAAACGACCATTTTTTGGGCATTTATGAAGGGTGGCTCCCCCCTAGCCATGATAGGGGAGTGCCACTTCATGGAATGGATCCCCCTTTCCATGTTAAGGGAGTGCCACTTTATAGGATGGCACCATGTGTTCAACTCTGGGGGAGCTCCAGTCTTGTTAGAGTGAATAATGGGATCCTCCAGCTCTTTATAAGGGCCATATCTCTTGGGATTAGGTTGGTTGTGTTCGACCTCTATGCTATAGATTCATATTAGGATCTCATCCCAACCTTAAGGAGCCATATCATCAACCATATCCTTCATTTTCTCATGGTGGTTGTGCCTCTCAAGCCTATAAATTGAAGGTATTTCCAAGGTGAAGTGGGGAAACATTAGAGGTATCAAACCTTTGATTCTGGAGGAAGCATCAACATTTTGATGTCAAGATTCATGCAAGGGCTCAACGAGGAGATATTGGAGAAGTGACTTCATCGTCAATCATGCTTTGTAAGTGCCTTCTTTGCCTTTCCAAATAATATCAACTTGGCATATTCCCTTCATGTTCATGTGTTCTACATTTGCTTGTCTATTGTCGTTTCAATCTTCATAGATAGATTTTATTTGTATAATCATATAGAGTAGGAGGAAGAGTCCCTTTTCTAGTCTTTTCAAGATTTCAGTTGCGTTGAGGAGCTTGGAGATCAAGCCCAAGTATTGGAGCAGCAAGGATGAACATCGTAAGAAGGTACGCCACATCCTTCATCTCTCTTACTTGATTGATTGAGTTAGATCTATATGGAAAGTAGTAACCACTTGTTATCTTCTATCTTTGGACCAAATATAGGAGTCTTGGTACAAATGGGAGCTTATCATGTCCACAGGGTAAGATTTCTCACAACAACAAGTAGAAGAAGCCGTGAGTGAGGAAGAAATAAATAAGGGAGAGGAACCTAAGAGACTCACCAAACCCAAGAAATAAAAACAGTAGAAGAGGGGGAATAATCAAAAGATAGATGAAGAATATAAAGAGGTGGTTGATGTCTTAACTACTTTAGGGACCCCTACAGTCAGCCCTCTGAAAATCACCATTGTAGAGTGAGTGCAGCATAGAAGGAGAAGGTCCAACAGGATCAAGAAAAGTCAGAAAAAGAGGAGCCCAATACCATCAATCCCACTCACTATCACACCCCAAGTAGAGGAAGTTAAGGAATCTCCTAGCCCTGAACAACAAAAAGAAACAAAAGGGGAGGAGTCTCAAGAAGAGACTTTGATGAAAGAGGAAAGGCCAATGAAAGGAACCTCTAAAACTAAAACCCATGTGGAAAAACGTCTTTATGCAACCATGTTGGAGCTACAAAAAGCTAAGGTTGATGCCATCAAGTGGAAAAGGGTGGCAAAAGATAATAAAGAAAATTTGAAAGAAGAAGTTGCTCAAGAGTTGGAACAACAACTCCAACTCATACAAGAAAAGTTCTAAATTATGACTATGCAGAAAGTGGACTATAATCAGAAGATGAAGATAGAGAACCAAAACTTCAGCAACAATTGAGTAAAGTAAAAAAAGATCTACATGAGAAGAGTGAACAAGTAGAGATCATGCAATATACAGTCAAAACTATAGCCAAAGTATCTAAATAAATTTTGGAATGTAGACCACCAGCCAGAACATACACATTGTTCCTAAAAGATTAGTGGCACAAAAATCGGATTACACACTTAGCTAAGTTTGTGAAATTCAACCTAGATACACCCAAATATTTCCTAGATGCATACCAAGGTTGTAACATTGAAGAAAAATCTCAAATTTGTGGGTTCTACCTGCATAACCTTGCCTTACCACATCCCTACAACTAGAATCCCAATCCATATGTAGGGGATGTGCAATTCATGGCCTTTGCTTATTGGCTAATACATGAGGAAATGAGGGCAAAAGAATTCAAAAAGTACAAGGAAGAAGAACAACAAACATCCCTTTTGATTAGAGCAAAGGTTGTCAAGCCTAAATATGTCATAAAGAATCACCATAGCTTCTCTTTGGATAAGAATATAACTCCAGGGTGTACAGCCAAATAGAGGGAAGTAATATCCCATATGGATGACACATTGAGATTATTGGAAGAAGTAGTAGTAGAGGCTTTCCACATGAGGTGGAATTCCTTACCTTATAGCTTGAGAATCAGAGAGCCTCGCTCTCCAAACACGTTGCAACTTTCCCTCCTCGTAACACCATGGTATAAAGAAACTCTAAGGAGAATGAGAACTAATTGGATTGGGATAAGGATGAGCCATCCACTCCTCCCTGTAGCTCCTATGGCTGACCTCAAACCAAAATAGGAAGAAGAATAATGGGCCAACATTGTGGAGGATAAGGGATATCATGATCATCAAGTTGTCACCAAGTATATAGCTTGGGATATGAGAGAGGAATTCAACAAACAACTACTGGAACAATAGAATAATGTTGATAGACAACAAGGTAATGAAAAACTACACTTTATTGAGCAGCAACAAGACATTAAGCAGCAACAAGGCATTGAGTAGCAGCATGATGATAGACAACAGAGGAGAAATGAACAACATCAAATTAAAGAACAACAACAATGAGATCATAAAGACCATTTTTGGTTGCATAAGGGTGTGCAAGAGTTCAGCTGGGAGGTGATGATGAACCTCATTATTGTGCAGTCATAAGGTTCATCTTTGACATATTTTTCCACCACAAAATGACTTAATGTTTTCTTTTGACCATTATTGTAGGGGCTATTTGACTTTGTCGACTAGACCCAACAGTCGACTAAGAGTTAGTCGGTGGATTGTCGAAGTCGAAAGTATAAGTCATTCGAGTGTTCTATTAATCGACCGACCCGGGAAGTTAAGCAGTTACAACTGCCTAGTAACTGAATATGTAGGTACAAATAGGAAAGCATGTATCAGAAATGGATCCATTATGTTGTATTGACTCATATATCTAATAAAGTGTTGTTCTTTGGGCTTCCACTACTTTTTGTATGTCTTTTTCTATATGTATGTATATGTGATTCTATGCTTGCTTATGTAATAAACTACTAGTAACACTCCCCTACTTTTCTCTAGATTACAACATTGGTTTTGTTTCTGGTAGTTATGAACCCGGGCATGCAAAACATCACATAGATGATACCTTTACAAGACATACGTGAATGTTGGGAGTGAAAAATTGAAAATTACATTAAGAATTACGCAAGAAGAAACAACATATCGCTAGCAGAAGCAAGATCACGATTTTTCTCAGAGACTCACGAAATATTTCTAGAAGCTATTCCAGAATCCCTATTTGAGTGCATTAACAAATCCAATAATGCGTAAATTGACTCCCAACAAAAAATTAACCCTCAAGCTTGCAAACGGAGGTCGAACGAATCTCCACGAGTGGGTTGAAAGAATTGTTGAAGATTACATAACAAAACAAGCTATTGAGGATTGAACATCCCTCGATACAATAAAAGACAAATTCTACACGGAGCTACACGACAGATTTTTGTGCACCATCCTTAGAATACTTCATAATTTTTTGCTCGACAAAGGAGTAGGTGACATTGTTGAATTATGACCTTGACTTGGTACACCACCACCAAATAGTAATTGGGAAGAGAGAGACAAAAAGTGGGTTGGATTCCTAGAAGGAAGGTGCAAATATAAAAAACAAGCCTAGGACTACTTTTTGAGCAAATAAACATGGCCATATTCACCAACTCCAAGTAATTCGGGGCGACGATCGGGGGTCGGCTGATCCGTGAGATGCCATACGAACAAAACATACAAATTTCCATTCGACTGAAGCATAAATGTCTTCGAGAGGAAAGCAAATTTACAAACAAACTTCCAACATCCAAAAATTGGAGCGAGACAAGAGACAAAAGAAAAGAGAGGAGATTCGTAACCTGTGGAATAGCTGGAAGTCGAATAGGAAAATGGTCAGAGAATATCAGCTTGATAGAGCGCATGAGAAGTCTGAGTCTAAAAGAAATCGACCAGAGTTGGTAATAACAACAATAGCGATGATCCCCGACAAAAGTAATGAAGCATAGTCGATAGAGGCTAGCAGGGGCACCCGTCAACCAGAAAACCAAGCCAAAAGCATGGATTACGAAGAGTCAGGACCGGCGATATGTACTCCTCATGTTCAAGCAACCAACCCTATAATTAGAGAATTCCTTCAACAGATACTTCGGATCGACAAATAATCTGCAAGATTATGGTATAGAACCGACAAGCATGGGAATTTACGCAACACACTCATTGTCGAGCTAGAAAGAAATGAAGTCAATAAAATTCTCATTCACATCAAGGATCTCACGAACCCGACCCCCTGCTAAATCTCATATCAAGAGAACAAAATCTAATAGATTATAGTTGTGAACCAACACGTCCGACAGAACAATGTATCGTCAAATATAAAGACAAAAGTTGTCAGACTGAAGAAGTAACTCAAAGAGAAAGCAAGAAAAAATAACTTTTAACATACCATCCATCAGAAGACTGATCGACAAACAAGTCAATAGAACAAAAACCAACTAAGAATCTGACATCCCAGTCGAAAAGTGTGATAAGTTGAGGATCACAAAAATCTAGTGTTCTTAAAAAAACAGACATAGGACTCAATAATATTCCCCTTTATGAAGGAGACGAGGATCCAAGAAGACATTGGTTTGTATGCGAAAAAATATGGGATGCAGTAAACATGACAAATGAATATAAGCAGATGGCACAATTTGGTGCTACTCTTCGACACCGTTCTCTAACATGGTTCATGAATTTCACAGAAAGTTAGAGCCTATCAAAATCAAAAATAAAGAGCAATTTTTTATCATTTTTCAAGGTCCAATATGTTACACACTTGATCGCACAAAAACTGAAGGAAATAAAGCAATGAACATGCGAGTCGGTCCATGAATACGATAAAATATTCAAAGATCTACTTAGCCAAATCCCATCGACAATCGATCAAAGTCTACTAGTACAATGGCATGTAGTCGGATTACCACAACATATCAGAGCTCCATTATGACTCTACAAGATAACATCATGTGAAGACGCATTACAGAAAGTGCAATGTGTTGAGTCGGACAATGACATCCCATCGACTTCCTCGTCAACGAAAAGGATAGAAGAAGAAATAGAACATCTATAGTGGACCATCAAAAATCTAACCTTAAGAAGAAGCGAGTTGTGGTGTACCACATGTTGCGAAGATGGTCACACCAAAGATACTTGTAGCCTCAAAGATCAAGTACCAGGAGAAACAGATGCACAATGCATGCAAGCTGAGAAATATTGTAACATATGTGAAACTCTAGTCGACCATATTGTGCTACATTTTCCACACAACTTGAAAAATACCAAGTGTGTCATATTTGCAAAGCGCATAGCCATAGAACATTCGAGTTCCAACTAAATGCACGAAATAGAATAAACGTGCACACAGTCAATCATACAGAAGAAACTGATGAGAATAACGACTACATAAGAAGAACTGGTTACTATGGTCGAGGTCGAGGTCGAGGCAGCCGCAGTCAAGCCAAGTTCCAAGGTCGAGGTCAACCCTATTGTTATATTTCCTTGAAATATGGATAAATTAGCCCAGACTGTCCAATAAAATATCGGGTTGACTTAAAAAAATTTAACATATGTGGCATCGACGATCATTCACTCGAAGATTACCCGATAGTACTTGATAAGAGCATGACCAAAAAGAATGTAAACCTCCTACACGCAGTCTCCAAACATTAAGTGTTAAATTAAAAGAAGTTACATATCGTTACTAGATCGGGCGCAAGACGGGATATTAATAATATTCCCTTACAAGATCGACAGCCAGGAAAGTTTAGTTAGTTTCCAAATCCATACAAACAAGAATAAATTATGAGGGAAGCATTAAATCCTTTAGAAATTCTAATCAAGACCGGCCAAAAAAAGGAAGACAAAATGAAGACATTGTACAAGAATTTTTACAGCTCCTAAAGGAAAAGCACTCAGTCGGTCGATTGTTGGATCCGCTTAATATACTAAGAGAGTATAAAGAAGGACAAAAACCATCTAAAGATGTCAAGCAAATTTCCTATAAGAATAAATATTATGACCCACGGGTTGACTTAGAAATCCATGGGGTATTGATTAACCAGGTATTTGTCGACTTTGGATCACAAGTAAATATCCTACCTTGGGATATGTGGATACATCTGCATCGGCCTTCATTATCACCAACACTGAATTACCTCAATCTTGCAAACCAAAGATTAATAGAGCCTATAGGTATACTCAGAAATGTCGAAACTCAAATTATGGGTATGAGTTGACTTCGAAGTAATTGAATTAGTTGAAGGAATGTTGGCTTATGTGGCACTTATCGATCGACCATGGGGACGACAAATGAAAGCCAATATCTCCCTCAAAAAGAACAGAATCAAGTTAAAAGGGAGTGGAAGAAAAATAATAATCTCGGGACCCTAATGAAGGGAAACCTTGGAGTGAATCATTGGATGAAGATCAAGAAGCGTGATGTATGTACCAAATAATCAATGAGCAAAGAGATTATGTCTAACCAAACACACAAGGAGAAATCTCAGAAAAATCTCCCTTGTCAGTCAAACACAATTCTAACTCAGCTCTATACAACTGGCAAATAGAAAATTATGAAGTGCACTGAAAAGACTGCTAGACCATTGAATCCATCCCAATTAAACGTCCAAGAACATGTTTTTCAATACAAGCAATACCCATCGTATATGAGAAAAAGTTATTTCAAACTCCCACGCTAATTCCAACCGACAAAACAACGAAAGGGACACTGCGTTATAATGAACAAAATGCTTCGTCGACACATGTTGAAGAAGTTTCCAAATTTGTAGGAGAACAAGGTAGAACCCAAAGCCTAGTGGAAATTTTCATAGGCCAAGCCACAATATGGTGGGAAACACATTCCCCAAGACTACAAACTTGAACAACCATGTCGACTTACTTTATAGAATGTTTTGGAGAAAATAAGTTGACTAAATCAACCAATATCCCTATCTTCAAAATTGGGTACGACCCAGTTGAACATATCCACCATTGTGAGAATGAATGGCGCAGAATAGGATATAGAGATGAAAGGGTATGGTCGCACATGTTTCCAAACACACTAGATGAAATACCAAATAAATGGTACAAAATCGAAGAAGCATGTGGCCATACACTCAATTGGTCCGACATCAAGGAAAATTTTGTCCAAGACTTCAAATTCACCTTAGAGGAGGAACGTTTAAGAGAAGCAGCATAGAAAATTAAAATCTTCCTAGAAAAATTGATGCCAACCATGCAGAAAGAAAAAGGGAAAAAAACTTTCGACATCGACATGCCACTTTATTTCATTAGACAATAATGAAAATACAACAACACGAAGAACCGACATGGAAAACACAATCGGTACTGGCCAGAGTTTTCGATGGAAAAGTGATCACCCAGTTATGCAAAAATATGTCAAATTCATATTAACAATAAACAAGGAAGAAAAGGATGATCTTGAATAACCTGACTTCCCGTAAAGCTTCACCAAATTCAAATAAGGAGGATGACACCTGGATGAAGCAAAACCACTGGAATTGATGAATGCTGAAATGAAGACAGAAGAGTTCAATATATCAAATGATGATCGACCCAAAATGGCAGGAGTAGGCAACTATTGGATGGAGAAGGAAACAGTCGACATAGTCGACTTACTCAAAGAATATCAAGATGTGTTTGCATGAGACTATAAAGATCTAAAAGGACTTGTAGAAAAAATGGGAGAAATGAAAATTCAACTCATTCCTGGAGCAAAGCCGATCAAAAAGAAACCTTACAAATTAGCTCACAAATACAAGCCCATCATCCAGAAGGAAATCGATGGAATTTTATCAGTAGGCATCATATATCCAATCGACAAAGTAGAATGTGTAAGTCCTATGGTGGTTCAATTGAAGAAGCACGACCCTAAAAAGTTAAGAATTTGTGTCGTCTTTAGAGGTCTCAACAAACTAACTTTAATGGATTCGTTCCCCACTCCATTCGCCGACGAAATAATTAATGAAGTTTCAAGTTGTGAATGTTATTCATTCACAGGTTGATTTTCGGGATACAATCAAGTACATATATCTAAAGAAGATAAATCGAAGACGACATTTGTCTCTGAATTTGGCTCCTTCACCTGTAAGGTAATGCCATTTGGGCTAAAGAATGCCCCAGTAGTATTTTCAAGAATAGTAGTAAAAGCATTTCAAGAATACATCTACAAGACAATGGTTGTCTACTTCGATGATTGGAATATATACATCATATTCAAAAACCATATACAATGGCTTAGATTAATGCTTGAGTGATGCAGACAAATCCAATTGTCTCTCAATATTAAGAAGTGCATATTTACCACACCAATTGGCATTCTCTTAGAACACATGGTATGTAAGGATGGTGTAAAAGTTGACATGGAAAAAATCAAAATCATCCTTTACTTGAAGCCACCTGTAAATCAGAAATAGATTAAAATCTTCCTTGGACATACTGGGTATTACCAAAAATTTATACACCACTATTCAGATATCACTTTCCCAATGGATGAGCTACTTCAAAAATAAATTGAGTTTAGATGGAGTCAAGACTACCAAGAGTCATTCGAAATCTTAAAAAAGAAACTAGTTGAATCCCCCATACTAAAATTCCTCGATTGGTCAAGAAGGTTTCATGTTCATGTCGATGCTTCAAATGTCGTTGTCGGGTTGGTTCTAGTGCAAGAATACAGTGACACAATTGACCACCCAAACACATATGTCAGTCAAAAGTTGAATAAAGTATAAAGTAATTACTCGACCATAGAAAGGGAATCCTTGTCGATGATATTTGCTTTGCATAAATTCCAACATTACTTACTTGTGAACCCATTCACATTTTTTAAAGATCATCAAGCATTAAAATACCTAGTCAATAAACATGTTCATCAAGGGAAAATCTATCATTGGTTATTACTATTCCAAGAATTTGAATTCGATATAACCATCTGACCCAGGAAAAAGAACATCATGCCCGACCATCTGTCTCGACTCGAGATAGGGGAGGACCCAACCAGAATAGAGGAAGACCTTCCAGAAGCACATCTATTATGTGTCAAAGTAGCACCAAAAGAAATGGAAGAAATAAAAAAATTCATGGAGGAGGGGAAGGCACCCGAAGATCTCTCAACAAATAAAAAGAAAGTGTTAGCTCTAAGAGAAACACCATTTACAATCATAAATGGATATCTGTACAAAATGGGACCTAATGATGTCTTAAGGATATGTGCTCTAGAACATGAAAGAGAAGACATTATCAATGAGGCACATGCAGGACTAGTTGGAAGCCACTTTCATTCCTGTAGAAATTTCAATACAAATTAAGTATTTCTTGTGATTCTCCTGATCTAACAATTACGCCACTGTTAAATACAGAATCGCTTCTACTATTATTCTTGCAAAAAATTAAACCACAATCACAAAGTGAAATATCAAGAACACATAACACAGAAGTTTTACCAGGAAAGCGTAAAGCTAAAAACCCCACTATCATATATTATGTATATCATGAATCATGAAACAATCTCATACAAAACTCTAATCCAAGAGCT